>KB205948.1:1786359-2069956 GCA_000328965.1 Ascocoryne sarcoides NRRL 50072 | reverse complement strand
AGTTCCAACTCCACCCACCATCTTCACACCTCCACCTCCCCTCCAACACCCCATAATCCATCTGCTTAAGCCCCAAAAACCCACCACCACCACCTCCATCATCATCCCTATCCCCATCTCCAACTCAACTCAACCCTAACCCCACCCAGTACCCCCCCCTCCAGACCTCCATCCTCGCCTACGCTCCCTCCACCCTCTCCCAAGCCTACGCCAACCCGACCGCCTCCTGGGACTGGGACGCCATCGTCCGCGCCCCCTGGTACACCGCCGTGCCCCCCTCCCTCCAAACCCTCGTCACCGAGCAGGAGCAAGCGCTCCAGAGCGCCTTCGATGCTATAACCGGTAACGATGCTCCTGTGGATCGAGACTGCAGTCTCGGTATCGTGCTCTTGGTTATGGTGGTTGGGTTTATGGGGGGTGTGGGTGTTGCTTTGTGATTTGGGTTTAAGAGGGGGTGGGGATGGGGATGGAGATGAAGATGAAGATGGATGGAAGGAGTTATAGGAGGAGGAGAGGGGAGTAAGAAATGAGTGTTGTTGTGTAGAGTAAATGATAAAGCGTCGGAATTTTGGAGGAAGGAGGGGTAAGGAGCTTACTTTGCAATATATGTATGCATGTTTAAATATTGTCCGCTGAATACCCACTCTAGGTCTTTCAAAGACATGTAAGAGGATGTCATTTTTCTTACGTACTTATGTATGAATGCAATCTGTATTCAACGATGCTCGCCCACTCGCTAAATCATAGACCTTGGCACCTCCTCTAGTATCTAAATCTCAAGACAACCCTTTTTCAATATAAACATCAAATGCACCAACAGTCACGGTAGAAAGACGATACGCGAAATATAGAAAAGGGAAAACTTGAATTAGAGCCAAGTATGCTCAACTAATGGGTATCTATTTGCATGCTTGAAACACTCCCGACCCTCTTCAGAATAGCGCCCCTAGCAGGCTGGTAAAACAATACAAGAAAACAAGCGAAATCTTGAAGCACTATTAAAAACAGAGCCTATCCATCAATCCTACCCTAGCCAACTCTTCCTCGATTAATGACTGCCCCAATCTACCCTGCCTCCGCTTCCTTCTAAAACCATAGTACCCCACTAACTCATTCACTCACTCACTCACTCACTCACTCACCCTTCTCCCCTCCTTCCTAACCCGAAACCCCACTCCCGGCACCCGACTCCTCAACGCCAAACTACTAACCACCACACTAATACTACTCATCGCCATCGCCAGACTCGCCCACACCGGATCCAGCCTGACGTGCTCCCCACCCCGACTCCGAATCGGATACAACACGCCCGCCGCAACCGGAACCCCGATCAAATTATACACCAGCGCCCACCCGAAATTGAACTTGATCCTCCGAAACACCATCTTGCTCAACTCTAGCAACGCCACGATGCTATTCAGGTTGCTTCCTACGAGTACAAACTCCGCCGACGAGATCGCAATATCAGACCCGCTCCCAATCGCAATACCCACATCGGCCGTGGTCAGAGCGGGGGAATCATTAATCCCATCCCCCACCATGGCCACCAGAGCCCTCTTGTGAGACGAGGAACGAGACTTCAGGGATTTTTGCAGATACTGAATCTTTTCCGCCTTCTGGCTTGGCAGGACACCGGCAATGATGTTGGTGCTTGGGATCCCGACTTTGGCGCCGATGGCTGTAGCCGTGAGCTGATTATCGCCAGATAGCATCCAGACATCGGTTCCTCGGGCGTGCAGAGCTTGGATGATACCTGGTGCTTCTGGGCGGATAGGATCTGAGATGGCGAAGATGGCTGCTAGTTGCCATTGAGGGCTGGACGTCATTTCCTGGGTCTTTAAGTTGGTAATTTTGATGGCTGCCAAGGCCACAGATCTTCCTTCTAACTTCCAATTCTCTAAAGTAGTTTCTGTTGGTTTGGAGACGGGAACAGAGTTTGTGAGAAGTAGAGCTTCATTGCCGATGATCATCTCTACCTCCTCGCCCGTAACATTGAAGCTGAATTTGCCCTTCATTCCGTGACCTGCTATTTCCTCGATGTTTTCGACTGTAATGTCGGATGGCTCCTTGCAGAACGATACTAAAGCCTTTGCTACCGTGTGGCTGCTGTTTCCCTCAAGAGCACCAACCATTCCAAGAACCGCACCCTGAGATCCGGGTTCACCCTCAATCCTCTCGTCTAGGATGGTCGGAAGTAGTTGATGATCAGTTACAACAGGTTCACCACCCATAGTCAAAGTGCCAGTCTTATCGAAGACAATGCAATCGAGTTTGCTCGCCATTTCAAAAGCTTCACCTCCACCTTTGGCCAAAATACCGTGCTTAGCTGCAAGACCACCGCCGACAAACAGAGCTGTGGGTGCAGCTAAACCAAGCCCACATGGACATGCAACCACAAAGACAGCAATCGCGAATTGGAGTGACCAGGTTACCCAACCTCCAGTATTATCACCCAAATATTCTGTTGGCAACGCTCCTGAACTGCCCAAAGATAACCATACCACCCACGTCAGGATGGCGAGAGCAATTATGAGGGGCACGAAGTAACTAGTCAAGGTATCCGCAATCCGTTCCATTGGAGCTCGCCGAGTTTGTCCTTCACGTACGGCTCGGACAATTTGGTCAAGCATAGATTGCCCGTAAGCCCCCGTGATTTTGATTTTGACTGGAGAACCCATGTTTACTGTCCCCGAGAACACTTCATCACCAATGACTTTCTTGACTAGCCTTGATTCCCCTGTAAGACTGGACTCATCGAACTTGGTTTCGCCGTCAACGATAACCCCATCGCATGGCGGTGATGCTCCTTGGAGGACCTTGACTATGTCACCAACTTCAAGAAGAAGAATATCGATAGGTTTTAATCGCTCCTCTATAGTACTAGTAACTATTTCATCGTTGAAAAGCGTCTCCAAACTTTGCGATCTACTTGTTTTCGCTTCGACAAGAAGAGCTTCGGTTGGAGTCAAATCTCTTAGCAAGGCGACAGCGTCTCCAGTTTTAGCTTTGCTGTAAGACTCAATCAGACGCCCGATGAGCAGGAACAACGTCAAGAAAACAACAGAATCAAAGTAAAATGAATTGTCACTGTAGGTGATGGAGTTATCCAATCCTGCAGCTATCAACTGGCCAACTGACGACCAGTAGGCGATTGAAGTGCCCAAAGAAACCAGCATGTTCATGCTTCCAAATTTGTAGAACCTTCGAGGGAATGGCACGGTGCTCCCAGGCCGCCATAAGGAGGTGATTTCTTTTATAGCACGCACGTGAAACACATCTGCGCAGAAGAAGTAGACTGGAGTTGCTAATATAAAGAGTGCCCATTGGATTCTGCTAACGCCGGCCGCCAGTGGAGTCATCAAAGTTTCTCTTCCAGCATTGTCGGCTGGAACTAGACTCATGTATATGATTCCGATTATCAGGGTAGGAATAGCAGCGACGAAGGTGAGCAGGACTCTGAGAAGCAACCTCAACTGCTCCCTTTTTTGGATCTGGCGAGATCGTGCTTCAAGGCTTGGAGGACGAAAGATTGAGGGTCTGAAGAGACTATCACTAGCCGAGATGGCAGCTAGGATGTTTCTGATCGTGAAGTCTGGGACGTTCGGGGTGTACTGAAGCTTCAGAACTGGATCTTGAAGACTCAATGCTTTTTTGATCTCTACTTGGTGACCACGAAGTAAGCCAATTGCCGTTAAAACTTTCCCTGGGCAATGATCGCAATACATTCCGTCGACAAGTACATCGACAGTTCGAGTGACACGCTGGGGTCCTGGCACCTTCTTGACAGGCGTGAGATCGACAGCGTTGTCGAGAACTGCCTCGTAGCCGAGGTCCTCAATAGTCTCAACTAATTCATTCTTGTTCTCCTCGCCTATGAAATCGATTGTGCCGCTGTTGGAAATCAGGTTGATGACAACCTTCCTCACCCAGTCCTTTTTGCTAACTGCTTCGGTGATGGCTCCAACACATGAAGCACATGTCATGCCTCCGATAGATAACGTTGCTCGCCATAGAGATTCTTTGTCATCTGAGTCGACAACAACAAGAGGAACTAAGGGCTCCTCATGATGCGAGCTTCTGTGTATGCTGCCGTTGGAGTTCGAAGTTTGGGACTCCAAATTCAGGCTACCTTTGCCAGCAGCCTCGAGACGACATAGTTCGCAATTTTCCAAATGGCGGGACTGTTGTTTGGTGTACTGGGGAACCAAACTTTCATTCTCGGACGTGAATGTATCGATAATTCGGTCGAGGTAAGACCCACTTCGAGATATTGCACGCGAACGCGAGGTGCCCGTGGAGAGGTGACGCTCCGAATCGGCTGCCACCTCACGTATATTGAAACCAGCATCTTCCAAAGCTCTTCGTATGTCCTTGACCAGCAGCGATCTATCGTGTTCCACAATAACCGTCGAGTCGGGGATCGAGGCAGATACGCCGAAGGGCCGAGGATCGCAGGCGTTGAGGGTATCGCTGATGAGAGCAACGCAGGATTCGCAATGTAGATTTGATAAAAAGAATACAGTGGTAACCAAATGCAGAGCCATAATGGATAACGTGTATTGTGAATTGTGAGTAGTTATGGAATTGACTGTGACGGAATCGATGTGGAAAAGAGTCTTTAAGTAAAGTATAATCTGGCTATCTGCCTCTCTCAACTCGATCGAGGCAGGGAAGGTATAATTGAGAAGACTTTGGAATTTGCAAGGAAAAGAAGAACGAAGGACGAAGAGCTAAATAAGAACCTACGAGAAGTAAATTAGGAAGCTATCAATAAGTCATCTCAGCTCACCTACTAAGTGACCCTCGTTTGTGATTTGATGGAATGTGAATTTCTCTGGGAATGCACCCATTGTTTGGATGTTGGGATGATATTGGTGGCGAAAAGGGGCACAAAAGTCGCAAACCGCACAAATTGCGCAGATGGGGGCTGATGTAAGCAAGAGCGGAATCACATGATTTGGACTGTAACTACCGTCTTTCCTTGTGATGCTCCGCTGAAGAATATCCTGGCCTGTTTAAAATACACACCAAGAACCTTGAGTGCAACGAGCTCCAGGGAGTGAGGGATTGACTCCATGAAATAACCCCACGAAAGAAAGACATTGTTATGCGGAGTATTGTCACGTGGTTTGCATATAGACCAACTGGGTTACCATGAAGACCTGCCACCAAGCCACCAAGCTTGTACTTGTGGTCAAAACAAACAGCAGATTCATAGCATAGTACTTTGCTTCCAAAAAGCAAGAGAAATTGTCCATAAATTACCAACTGTATTGCGTATTGTCTGCCACTCATGACTTGGGGAGATTAGCATAGGTAAAGGAATGGTTTCTGCTTCAAGTAGGGAGAGGAAAAGTATAAGATTTTAGACTGTGTATACAAAGAACTAGGCTGAGAGAATGACTTTCAGATCACAGTTCTAGACTCTCCTTGCTGCACCCGCTGGATAAAATTCGACATGCTAATTAGCCTCGCTTAGGTTGGAGAATCTTGTCCCTTGATGACAACGATTGCAATACCTGGCTCGTACTCAAACAACCATTAGGGGTGTAAAGATCCATTTTACACCCCACTAAAATATGTAAAAACACTACTAAAACAATTTTATTTAACAGGGATTTATAAACAGTACAGCATTAAATCAATACTTTTAAATATTTAGTGACATTGTAATTCGATTACAGCTCTAATAAGAAATTTAACAATATCATATTTAAAAAAATATTAATAACTAAGATGACATTTTTGAGGTTTTAACAATTTTAAGTAATTGTAAATTATAATTGACAATGTTCTCAAGTAAATGAATATAAAATTATAAAATCTACATACTACTTAAGAATTTCAAAAGTGGTTTACTTAGAAATTTAACAAATAATACTTTAGATAGAACTTTGATTGAAGTAGCAACTTTGGGTGTGTTTTAATGTTCTGTAAAATGAATTCTTACATCCCCTGGGGAACGACTACCTACATCCGATACCTACTTAATGAGCACACAACCACAGTTTATTTCAGTTCCAAACAAAACATCACGGTAGAGCAGCTAGCCATTCCGTCCTAGTAGTACTATGCATACTACTTATCCGAAATCTCAAGCTTGCCTGTGCCCTCCTCACTCTTACTACTCTTGACAGCGTTCGACATGCGACGACCAGCATCGAAAAAAGCATCATACACCAATTCCGGTCCTTCATATCCCTCATCCACTAAAAGCCCAGCTTCTGGGGCATCGGGATAGTATTCTATCGGCCCATCAATCTCGTTGCCCCCACTGACTTCCTTCGAATCGCAGATATCTCTGGACTCGCTATCGAGGCTTCCCGCTGTGCTCTTTAGGCCGGATGCATTGCCCCTAGTTCCCTTCTCATTGCCCGATAAACTGTGAAGCTCGGATTGGCGGGCGTCGGTTTTTGGTGCATAATTGACAGTGCTGTTGTGCCAATTTCGAGCTTGTTGAGAGGTTAAAAATCCTATGGCGGGGAATTCGCTGGGCGACTTGAGCTTCGCATTTTGGGTATGGGGTTGAACGAAGTGTATCTTCCTACAGCCTTTTCTGGAGAAATTTGCGTATGCAATCATGTGCCGTTGGCTGAAAGGTCGATCAAGAGCTGGGGTGAGATGATGCGGTGTGGCGATCCTTGAAGCCCTGAGATTTGAAATCGGAGTCGGGCTCGCCCCAGTGATACCGAGACAGTCATTTCAACCCAAAGAATTTGAATCTGGATGGTAGGTAGAAACTGAAAAATGTGATGATTGGTTATTTATAATCAAACCTAAAAACAAGGTAATATATGTTTCTGCTTGTGCACGAGGGTTGGGGTTGAGTAACTAAGAATCACGTCATGATAGCAACACCATGCTTATGAGCATAAACGCTTGGCCGGACCTAGAGCACAGTACTATATCTTAATCAACCGTTCCTTCCTGGCGATTTATACAGGCTTGAAAAGATAAAAGAGAGTACCCAAAGTCAAGTGTTCAAAAGAGGGAGTTTTAGGAGATAAGAAGTAGTAAAGTACTGAGCATGTGAACATCGAAAATTCAGAATCAAAAGCCAACACCAAAATAACCAATAAACAATGCTAGTCGCTGAGCCAAAGAGCACAAAATACGAAGAAATCCCCTTGAAGTAGAATTGTAAACAAGGAAGAGGCTGGTTCACGCCTTAGGTAAGAGACGTTTGCTGCTGATGTTTGCTCTGGGGCCAACGCTTCAACTTTCAGATGCTCAAGCGCTGTGGCCATAATCGCCAACGAGTTGTAGGTCAGCTCGCTCGTGAGGTAATAGATTTGGGAAGTTGGAGACAGTGTGGTACTAGTGAGGAAAGAGAATAGCGCGCTACCTTGACAGAGCTCGAGATTGCTAGAGAAGTTGCGTAACAACTAGTCCTGGAAACAGGATGGCTACCTAGAAGCTTGCGATATCATTGGAGAAGAAATCAACAGGAAATTGGCAAGTTGAAGTGAGGGCAATTCTCGCTTCGCTATGGCTAGTAAGAGGGGTTTCTTTTGATTGAACTCTAGTTACGCGCTACACTTACTTGGTACTTCATTTTTATCTTAGTAGGCCACATCCCCACTCTCGTAAGTACGAAGGCCATTCATTTCCTTGCTTTACTCACCATGCGCCTAACTATTTCAAGTGGTGGGAATTCTCTGGGTTTCAAAGTTCAACGACAGGTGATACTCGGAGGTCCGGAGGATTTATGGTGCATGCATTCAGCGCTTCCTGGCCAGTTTTGCATAGCGCATAGGCGATTTAATGAATAGTTCTGCCATTTCCCCCCTCTACCACCATCCTTTGTCCACAGCTCTTTGATTCAACTTCAACTCCCTGCCTTGCGATGGCTCCGAACCCGTTCTTCTATCGCCGTTCAATAAATGTGAAGAGGCCACACGGAAGAGCCGAATCGCAACCCGATCGCGGGCTCCGTCATCATGTTCAGGTCTGAAAATCGCCGTCAAAACCCCATTGCTGGAAGCTGGTCTTCTACAGAACCTGCCACGCCTGGTATTGCCGGAGAATCGGATTCGCGAATTGACTTTGAAGTCCTCGAGAACATCTTTGTTAGTAATAATGAACGCTCAACTTCTCATCAAGCTTCTAATTTGGCTAGATCTCTCGGCCTCAAAACCCCGCTGCCTCACCCTCCCTTGCTTCACCATCACCAGCCACCCCTACAAATACGATTGCCACAAACGCACAGCGTACCATCCTCTATTCAGCTGCGTCCAACACGACTCTGAAAGCGACATCGTTCTCCGAGTTGAATCTGCGGCGTCGTAAGCTTCCGGATATCTTCACAAACGATAGGAGCAAGCCATGGTGGCTAGATGTGCAGAACCCCTCGGAGGAAGAGGTTCGGACGCTCTGCCAGGCCTTCAAGGTCCACCCTTTGACGGTGGAGGACATCCTCAACCGAGAGTCAACCGAGAAATTCGATGAGTTCAATGCATACTATTTTACATGCCTGGGCTCGTATCGACTTTCCGAGACACAGACGGAGCTTTCAAAAGATCCAGATGATCTTTATCAACCTTATTCTGTGTATATCATAGTGTTTCCTATTGGCGCTCTCAGTTTCTCTTTCGGGCATAACAACCATGGCAATAATATAATGCATCGTCTGGAGCTCATGGCTGGGGGCTATGATATGACAAGCGATTGGTTTCTCTATGCGTTCGCGTTAGTCTCTACCCACCCTCCCAACTTCATATCGATGACTTCTGCTAACACATCCAGCGATGACGTCGTGGACTTTTTTGCTCCTTCGATCACTAAGCTCGAGAGAATTGTCAACACTATCGAGGATCAAGTGTATACCAATCGCAAATCCGACATGCAACAGTTTGTATACAAAATTACATTGGCTGAGAAGGCCGTCTCTTGGCTGCGAAAGCTCTTACAAGGAAAGCCAGGTGTGCTTTCGAGTTTTGAAAAGCATCGCTGCAAACATGAACGTCTCTATGACAACGAGGGCGAGGGCGATGGTGATGGTGATGGTGGCGACGGCGACGACGATCAAACGCATGATCCAAACCATAACCTCCGAATATACATCAACGACGTCCAAGACCACGTAATCAGCATGATGTCGAGCTTGCAGCAATTTGAGAGTTTGCTCGCCCGCTCCGAGGCCAACTATCTTGCCGGGGCTAAGATTGATTACTTAGCTGGTCGGGAAAGAGTTAACCAGTTCCTCGGCGTCATTACGATTTTCACAACAATCGTGACTCTTGATAACGTGGTTGCCCAGTTGTTCAGTATGAACACCAGTGCCAACGTAGCTCTCTTTGTCAAGCCGTCCCATGCATGGTATTGTATAGTGGGAGGTCAAGCCTTCTTGACTATTTTCCTAATGTTAATAGGAAAGAAGCTGGAATGGTACTAGCTAGGAATTTCATGGAAGACTAGATGTGTATGTCAGAAAGTGAAGAGTTAAGAGAAGAATTAATCTGCCCCGTATATAAGGGTATGTCTATTGGTGTTGGCATGGGCAAAAGCAATTGCTGCACAAGTGTTCCATCTATGTACACAACACACAAGACTTTATTGTTGATTTAATCGGATCGGAATTTCCATTCTCAAGCCTTACGATAGTACAGTACGACTTATCCTTGCTCTGATCACTTGCTGATCTCGGCCACCACGGACTGCCCCGCGCCTGGAGCACTAATGCATAATGACGACACCAATCAATTCATGGCAGCCAACGGGCTTGTATAACACTAGAACAGGAAATAATCATCATTGTAACTTGCAACTTGAGTTGAGCCACACCGCTAAAGTGGAAGCAAAACGACCCTGCGTCCGCCAGTTAGTTGCCTGCATTGATCGACATTTAAATAGCTCCTTTCTCTCACCACGCCATCGAAAACACTTCATTAAAAGAGGTCATTAGGAGCTCATCGACCTCTTTTCTCTGCAAAATATCATTCTTCATCAACACCACCAACAAATCCTTAAAACCTCTCTAAACCAACCTCATTCTCTTTCCTCCCCTCCTAAGTTACAATCAATAGTTCGGCACTATGGAACCTTTAGTAGGCCTCGGCCTCAATGCCGCGGATGTCATGGCCGAGAATTTCCACAAACTTCCCAACGAGGCATTTCACAAAAATACCTACATACCGGGCCGCAAGGCTCGCCTGTCCGGGTCCAGCGATTCGGAGGACGACAAAGACGATTATGAAGCGGAAGGAAATCGAGGGACGGATACAAGGCGGAATCAAGATGAATCACGATATTCGAGAGACAGATCGCCGTATTATACTCGCTCGCCACAGAAAATCACAGACCTACCATACAGCCGAGAACCACCACGTCGTAGAGAGAGATACATACCCTCCCCTCCATCCTCGCAAGCGTACTCGAATATCTCGCAACCATACCCACAACGACAATACCAACCTCCGAGAAACAGAACCGATTATTATGATGACGGCTATTATTCTGATACCTACAGCTCAGCCCCTCGAAGACCCAAAATGTCGACGAGGCGAAGCAGTTCGTATACCGGGTCAAGAAATGGGGATACTCAAATGGTAGCGGCGCAGAGAAGGTATCGGTCTCCCTCCCCGCCCTTGTCCCAGAGCTCGAGATCTAAGCAGTCCGAGAGAGGGGAGGATTCAGGGAAGGGGAAAGACAAAGGCGGCAAGGAGGTGTATAAGTTCCGCGAGGAGATGCGGGATGTGTTCACATCAAGCGACATAGGCTTAACGGGTGGATTTGCGGGCGCAATCATGGGCGGTTGGGCAGCGCAGAAGGCTCAAACGGCGTATGGGAGGGATAAGAAGAACCATCAGACGAGTGGGAGTGTGTTGACATTGATTGGGGCCGCTGTTGGGGGGCTAGCAGTCAATGCGGCAGTGGATAAGTGGGAGGATCGGAAGAGAGCCGATGGAGGAAAGGAGAAGAAGGGGGATGAAAAGTCAAGGGATGAGGGAAGTGCAGCGGGGAGTGAGGGCGGGAGGAGCTCGAGGAGTGGGAGGAGGAGGGAGGAGGGTAGAGGGAGGAGCGGGAGGAGAGAAAGTTGGGCTGGAGGGTATGGGAGTGATGGGTATGATTGATTTGCGGGGTTAACGCATTCCCGTCCTTGCTAGGCACGGAATTATGGATTTTGATGTAAGCTGTTTCTTTCCGAAGGGCTCGATGCAATAGCCTCATTAAGTCGGTAGATTGATTCAAATATATATGAAACATCATTAACTTATTCAACTGATTTACTGCATCTCACAACAAACAACTAAGCCTAAGCTACCCCTGGAATCTGAATGAGTAATCGCTTACGCAATAAGCGAGTTGGCCCAAGCTCATCGTCGAAGGGAATTCAGTCGCTCCATTTAATTCATCACTTGCTTCCTTGCGCTTTGATCACTTAACAAATACACCATTTGCAAGCTTGAATTGAAGTGTTTTTTTATTCTTACCTCTTTATGTCACATGCTGTTGATTAGAATCGCTACGAGACACTAACCTTATGAAGAAATTTGTGGTCGAAGTTCAAAACTATGACTCAATTTAATGTCCTAAAGAAAAAGTGCCAGGAGCCCCTGCAACGCGATGACAAGAGTTTTCCGTCGGCGATGTGCGCTTCCTCCCCCTTTTTTTTCAGGTATGGTGCTATCTGCCGCTCGTAGGAATATATTAGAAAGTACTGTCTTTCTCCCAAGCTTCAGATTCCTCCTCGGAACTGCAATGTAGATCAGTCCATCTTTTCCGGACTCAATTTACTTCGCAGCCGCATTCAAAACCTCCCAACACTCTTTTCAATGTCAACAACGACTACCAGTATCGAGACCACTGCGGAGGACTATCGAGCCATTGAATTGGTACCGGTTAGCCACCCTATCCCTACTTACGGCCAGAAAGCTGTTCAAAAGAAGGTCGAGATTCAACAACCACAACAAGAGGAAGAAGATGATTCTTCCGAATCCCCCACGAATGGGAGTATCCTCTCTATCTCAAAATGGAGAGCCAGCGTCATCATTAGCACCGTCGCATGTATCAATCTTATCAACGCAATGCTTAGTGGAATTCTAGTCGTTAGTCTTCCCACCATGGCACGTGAGCTTGGCCTTTCTCAAGATCTCCTCCTCTGGCCTGCAGGAGTGAATGCCCTGGCATGCGGATGCACACTTCTCCTCTCCGGCTCAATTGCTGATGTAGTTGGGGCCCGCAAGGTCTACCTTATCGGTGCATTCCTGTTGACTTTGACCACCATTGCATGTGGAGTATGCACAACCGGCCTTCAGCTCATTTTATTTCGAGCTGCGCAGGGTGTTGCAGTGTCGTTCTGTATCCCCTCCTCTGTGATTCTGATCACGAGCAACATTCCCACGGGAACATATCGAAACATAGCATTTGCTTGTCTCGGCGCTGGACAGCCATTCGGATTCTCCATTGGATTGGTCCTGGGTGGTATTTTTGTTGAAGAAATTAGCTGGAGGTATGGGTACTATGCGGGAGCAATACTAACTTTCATCGTATTCATCCTTTCTATCTATGGAATCCCGGCGGAGAAAATCACCGAGTCCCAATCATTCAACACTCTACTCCAAAGAACGAAGACGGAAATCGATTGGATTGGTTGCTTTTTAATCAGCACTTCCTTAGGAATATTCTCCTACGTCCTATCTGTTCTCTCTAGTGGTGCATCCCACTTTCTTGCTCCCGCTACTATCACCTTGTTCTCCATTGCCGTTCTGCTTATCCCCATCTTCATATGGTACACCCGCCGGCAAGAACGTCTAGGTCGCAAAGTCATCATCCCGCCATCACTCTGGTCCAACAATGTTTTCACGTCACTCTGCATTACTGTATTCACCATATGGGGTATTTTCAGTGCGGTTGAGTTATTCTTGACGCTGTTCTACCAGTCCGTACAAGAACTCTCCGCAATTCAGACTTCTGTTAGATTCCTACCTATGGTTGTAACTGGGGCAGGAACCAATTTCCTGACGGGTTGGTTGGTGAAACGAGTTCGAGCAGACGTCCTCGTTCTAAGCTCTGCAACCATCGCGGCTCTGTCTCCGCTGCTCATGGCAATCGCTAACCCGGCAGCATCGTACTGGACGTACGCCTTCTTTGCCACAGCGTGCTCCCCAATCTGTGCTGACGTCCTTTTCACGGTAGCAAACCTCGTGATCACTTCTATCTTTCCTCCACAAACTCATGGCTTGGCTGGTGGCGTGTTTAATACTGTTTCCAACATTGGAAACAGCGTGGGGCTTGCCATCACGGCTGTTGTTGCTTCGAGTGTGACAATGGCGAAGCAAGGTAGAGGGGAAAGCGCGACCGAGCTGTTAATGGATGGATACCGAGCTACTTTCTGGCTCTGCTTCGGCGCAAACATCCTGATATTGGTGGTTATCGGCTTTGGATTGAGGAAAATTGGGAAGGTAGGCATTAAGATCGACTAAAATGGACTAGGAAAAGCGGCGTGCAGAATCCGGGACTGGGGCAAAACCATTAACTAACTAGTACCCCTCTTCAGTCGGGCGTGGAGTAAATAAAGTGATTATCTATAGATCAATGGGCGGAATAAGCCGAAGCCATAAAGTAAGACATAGAATGGTGTCGTATAGAAGGAGGACGAAAAGGCTCTCTTAAAATTTGCCAAACTGTACATAATAATACACTTTTATATGGGCATTTTATAAAACTTCGTTGGTGTTGAAGCGTGACTAGACGTAGCGCTGCTCTACAGTATAGTATCGGCAAATCCATAACTCCTCAGCCAATTACTTAATATGCCGAAACTGCCAGCTGGAATTTTTTGTGGTGTTAGAGAAGCCGTTTCATCGGAGGAGCAGACAGTGCAGTGTTGAGTAACCCACGCGGCTATTTCAGTGGAAGTATCTATCATTTGACACACTGCTGATTCATCGGTTGTTAGACACCGCTGAAAGATCTTTCACAAGTCCGTTGGGCGCTCGTCTGAAATTAGGCTAACTAATTGACGACTAACACGCTCAAGATGGGATACTTACTGTGGCTCTTTGAAAGTGGCTTTTTTGAACTTTGTCGACTTTGATAAGAATTGGGGTTATGAGGCGTAGGGAGAGGGAAATTGGTTGTTGGGCTGGATAGCTAGGCTTTGCTGTTTGGTGAACATAATAGAGTACTATAGTGTTGGGTCGCTAAGCTCCGATTCCAGCGGTGACTATGACGAGAATTCTAGAAAAGGACGACCAGGAGCGCTGACTTATGGAGAAGAATAATTCATGGAGAATCGTCGATAAGCAGCGCTTGCTGGTATAAAAAAAGGGGACAGGTTCTGAGGCGGGATCTTTAGTAAGTTCTTAACTAGAGCCTCCTCGGCCGCCATACGCACGCGCTTGGATGCATTACGGCATAGAGTTGCATAGGCTTCCCTTGCAATTGGAGAACTAGCAACTGAATCTCCCGAGAGTTATACTGCAGTGTACTCGTCGAAGTGCCAACTCAGTCCTGCCGTTATTCTCACATCTCACAATTGATGGATGAGGGGTATAATCATAGTACTAGAGGCGAAACATTCAAATACGGCACAGGTCAATCCAAAAACTTATAGCGTGCTCTGATTTATCACATATTGACCTTTTAGTCCTGCCATCTTTTGTCCGTGATCAGTAGCTACAAACAAAAGTCCCTGATTGCTAGAGGCAAACCAGCGCTCTCAGCTCCTAACTTTCCTCTTATCTCTCTACTGTCCACACTGCTACCATCTCTAATCTCTCACATTTTTTGAACGCCTCCAGGGCGGCAAAAAACCACTGACATAACATATTCGGTAAGTTCCTTGAAACCGGTAGAGTGTCTGTCTCACCAACCCAAATCCTAGAGGTTAGCGGAATCTACACTGGCGTTAATCTGTAGAGCCCGAATGATGTGTTTGGGTGCCGGGGACTTGCAGAAGCGAGCTACATCAGATGATGCAGTTGTGGCGCTGCATTGGTATGCCAACTTCTGGTACTCATGGCTGCATATGCTCGAGTAGTAAGTATATCATCCACAGGGACAATTGTTTGGATTGCAGGGGCTGTAGACTAGCTGAAATTGGATATCTCGTCCCATACGATCTGGAGCAATTGGTACTGCCATATTAGTTCGAGAGCTTGAGACAAAGATATGTTAGAAAACTGGAAAGTTAATGGCACGGTCGAAGGCTTGATATGATCCTGATAGGAATGCCAAAGAGAATAATGTATTTGAGTGGAAGTGGATGGAGGAAAAAGACTTTTGATATAATGGCAACGCTTATAATAATCTCTTAAGCATGCTAATAATAGCGAACGCAAATCTACTCAACTCTGTGTCTTTTGGCTTTGTTTCTAGAAAGGGTCAAGGAAGCTCTATACATTCTTTGTCTAATACCTAGGGTAGCTTAAGTAGGTCGGGATTATAAGGTTTTCCAGCCGATTTCTTTATTCCTTTCCTTGTATTTAATCGATTCCAAGCTGCTTTCACACCTTTCTAAGTCATATTTGATCTAAAAGCTGTTTTGAATCTGTCTCTGAGCCTGCAATCTTTCAAGAGTCCTCACTGGCGACGCTCAAACGAAACAGGAGGCGAATCAAAAATGAAAAGCTTTTAAAGATCTCAAAGCCTTTGTTAGCTTCAGTCTATTGGCTGTTGTTTGTATCGCTAGACGGAACCATACGAGCTATATTTCACCCACTGGGACTAAAGCCAAATCGCTTTGGGCATCTCATCCCTAGTCTCTAACCTCTGGTCACTCTGAAACACTATTAAAACAACGCTTTTCGAGTCACATTTTTGCCATGATTTAACCTCAAGAAAGATTCGGCGCCTTCGATGGTGGGGCTACTTTGGCCCATTTGAAAACCCCAAAACCGAAGCCCATTGCAATGTCTGGGATTGGGATCAACTGCGCATGGTCAAGATCATAGGCACTGCTAAGCTCCTTCCAGTATACCAGCAAAAAGAGGTTTAAATTCTGGCACAGTTCGCTGATTACCTATCACCGGAAGTTCACACAGTTACTGTTGACGACGATGGGCTCCTTCGTGGGGTGTCTACAGATCCAGAAAAGAATGATGCCTTATTTGTTGGGTATCTTCCCTTCTCAACTGTTGAATCACTCGCCGATTGTCGTACAATCCAGTACTCCAAACTTCAAGAGCTTGATCGGCTTGGACCCGGCGTTGACCTGTTATCTTATGAAGACGAATCTGGCAATCTTCAAAACGTTGCCTTCAAATTCAATCCCTTTGAAAAGCCTCGGTCGCGAAAGATGGCCTGGAATGAACTACACATTTTAAAAAATCTACCACCGCATCCCAATCTACTACCATTAGATCGAGTTGTTCTCGAAGACGTGGAGTCTAGGGTAATTGGGTTTACAACAAAGTACAATCTGGGTGGGACTCTCGCTAATCCCAAGGTGCCTTTCCGATTTGAGTGGCTAAAACAACTTACCCAACTCGTGGACTTCCTAAACCTAGAACTCGGAATTATGCATCAAGACATGGCATCCCGGAATCTCCTCGTTGATCCCGATGCACACAAAATCATCCTCTTTGACTTTAACTGGGCTGCAAGTGGGAAGAAAGGCTTACTAGATGGCCGAGATGATGTGACTGGCGCCGTATTCACCCTGTACGAGCTCATCACGAACAATACTCAGTTTGTTCCCTGGGACCGAAATATGGACATGGTGCAGAGCATCTCAGAGTGGCCTCGTCATCGCGAACTGGACGCTGACGTATCGACCTTCCGTGAGTTTTTGAATGAATGGGTAGCGACACGGAAATCTGACGTGAACGCGGACCGGTATCTCAATGTACCCAGCCGGATTACAACGCCGGACCTGCCAGACCCCCCGACTACGATGTACCTCTTGAGGCAGGAGAGACATTGGATGGAGAGACAATTTGGGCGACAGGAGCGCGGATAAGACGTACTGCAATTGAGAAGGGGCAGTATTGCTTTCGCTGGTAGAGACCACCACAGAGCAGGTTGTTGAAGAAGGTTGAGGATGACATATGAGAGCTGGTATGTTAAAGATAGCCTGCAGTCTTACTAAATTTAGGGTTGCTTGGTGAAATATGTCTCCCTAAATAATTTCTAGATCTATAAGTTGGCAATTAATCTTTTGCATGCGTCAATGAATCCTAAGCTTATCAATCCTTCTCGAGTTTAGTGGGGGTTAACACGCTCAGTCCTTTAGCCGGGAGATTCCGATAGTTTTGTAATTCTCTCAATACTCCGCGTGCGACTTCTGTTATATTTTGTTGAAGAAACACTCATGCTTAAGCAAAGCCTATTTAAGTCCATTCGATACAGGTTACTCAAACCTGGCCGCATGCCAATCGCTTCGCCCTTACCTTTTCACTCGTTAGAATCAGAGGTGGTGACTTAAACTTGCACTTTAGGCTGCGACAAAACTTTGTAATTGGGGGAGTTTTAGGTGAAATACTATCTCTTACTGTTTGAAGAGTTGTAGATCTAACTGAATCCTTCCTGGGTAGCTACGAATTTGACTTACACATCACTTTCGTCTCTTGGAAAGAGGAAAACAGAGAAAAGTTCAAAAGGCGATCGTGTTTAAGCTTGATGTAGTTTTGAATAATCATAGACTTCATGTTCCTCCATCTTTTCTATACGCCCCTCCCACACTCTCCTACATTTCCCAACCCGTAAGACGCCCTATTCCCTCCTTGCAGCTTTTGGTTTCTGCACCCCCCACCCCCAACTCTACTGGTCTCCCCGGCTGCTAGAAGACGATGGTCTTATATTGCGCTGCCTTGTATAATATTGAGTTTTTGTATAGTACTGACTTCGGCTCGCATCTGGATTAACATGACTATCGCTCTCACATATGTCGCCGATCAAAGGATCGGGGCATCTCGTGTAGCGGGGGCAATTCAGTGGTGGGATTTGCGATAATAGTTGCCATTCACAGGGGGTGATCGAGAATTTGGGACATCCGCATATGGTATAGTAGCTTTCATATTCTCTGCACATGTTTGTTAATGTGTATCGATCCAGTGAGCCAATACTTGAAAGTAAGATGCCGCGAGGGCTTTGAGGGTGGCCCCGAGACCTGGTTTGGTGAGCGACTAGGCGTTTTGGGTGTTTAGTGTTTTTGAGGAATTTTAGACTGATGTGATAGCTTTGATACTGAGGTGCTTCAGTTGGTATTTGAAGTTAGCTTATATCTATTTTGGATTTTGGGTTTTGTAGGTGTTTAAACGAAAGAGGAAGGCACATACCGCAGGAGAGGAGTATTTATAATTGAAAGCCCCAAAGAATGATTGATAGCTGATTAAATGCTAGCTATAACATGATTATCCTCCATTTACCTCTGATTTTACAATACTTTGAATAAGGAATTATATAAAAAGAGAAAGTGGGTGTGATTCATAGCCTTTGATGAGGGGATAAGACCTAAACTACTCACTATAAGCAGGAGCAAGTATTAATGAATAAGGCACCGCAGGAAAAACAAAGTCTTGTGGCAAACCTCTCGAGCGCTTTAATAGTGCAATCGCTAGCCAACGACGACGACGGGAATATACGGGTGCTTATGATTAAACCTTTCTAATAACCGAAGTTGATTGTTTCTTGCTATAGCATTAACATCCCTACCATATACAGCTGGATCCAAAATAGTATTAACAGCGGTAATCTCTTCACGTTAATAATTGTGTACTGAACAGATTCATCAATCGCATTGGCTTATAGAGATGTATATAAACCTATCGATCCACCAACTAACAAATAAGTTGATTGAGCTAATAACTACCTTCCACGTAATCTTATTAAATTTCACCTCTTCAACCTCAGCAATCCTCTTCGAAAAAGGCCGAGAGACTATTTTCTTTAATAAAGCAAGGTTAAAAGAGGCTGAGAAGAGATCTACCAGATCGTTGAGTCCGCTTGCCGACGTTTATCCGTGCTCGGCAGGAAATCACGTTACAACACTACAATACAAAAAGAACTCTAGCAAACACACAAAATGATATTTATAAACGAGTCTGAATAGTTTGGGTACTAAAAGCGAAACCAAAAAATATGTATTCGCCCGACGAGAGGCTCGAACTCTCAACCTTGGGCTTAAAAGGCCCACGCGCTAACCAATTGTGCCTGAAGGGGTTTGTTAGTATATGTGGATTTCGAATCGGAGTGAGAATCTCTTACCAGCCGGGCTGCTGAACGCTTCTGATTTGCTGAAGTCGTTGCTATTTGGGACTATGTTCTATCGTATAAAGTGGGCGCTAGTCGGCTTAAACGAGGAGTGGTTCCCACTTGTTGCCTGAGGTATAAACCAACCTATTGCCTAGTTCTTATCAATGTCCCTCTATTGCTCAAGAACTTATTGATTGCTTGTAGAGAAGAATTTGCTTCTCTTTTATCATACTACTCTAAGCTTCATATCTTGGCCCTCACCTCTATTATCTCCCCCCATACAGTATATCAACCCTTGAAATCAGGCAGTCTGTAGTTGATCAACACCTCAAAACCTCAGTTCCAGACCAATTGGGCACAATCACTTCGCCATGGATCCGAGTTTTTACAGAGGAATGACACATTTCCTTAGACAAGCACCTGTCGCTGAGCAGCCGGCTGAAACAGGCGCATTGCAACAACCTCCCCAACCGAACACCAACAACTGGGCGGCAGCTACTCCTGATCCTTTATGGTCGACAACTTCAGAACTCTTCCCATGGAGTGGGACAGCTATGGCTGCATCGAAAAACGATGAATCGTAAGTCGGGATAAGACCAAGTTCTCTCGCAATAATCTTTAATGCTTCAAGTGAGGTTCTCGGTGCTTCCTACCTAGTATACTCTCTTTGGATATTATTGAATGTTACATTAAATTTTCTATCAGAATGTCTGATACTACACCTCGAACGTCGGATCAGATATCCCACTATCCACACCCAGATTTGTCACTCCCCCATCCAGCTCTGAGCCTCGATTTCCGAATGTCTGTCCTGCTTAATCCCAAAATACCTGTTGGTGAGACGCCATTTGGACAACGGAACTGGATATCATTCACAGGTGGTTCCTGGTCTGGATCTTGGGGATCTGGGATAGTTCTCGTATGTTTTCCATTTCCCCGATTGTCTCAGATCACTACTTATGCTAGTTACCAGCCCGGAGGCCAAGACAGCCAACTCATAGTGGAGAATGGATCCGCATATCTAGACACCAATTATATTCTGCAAACCTTTGATAGTCCACCTGCGCATATTGTCATCAAGACAAATGGATGGCGAACAGGTCCCCCGGAAATCTTGGCGCAACTTGCGGACCCCCAGAAGGCCGAAAACGTGGATCCAAACAGCTACACTTTTAGGCTCTTTATTCATATGGAGACAGGCGATGAGAGGTATAAGAAGCAAGTCAATTGTGGGATGTGGGTTGGTGCTGGAATGAGGAAAGGAGCTGAAGTTATTTATGAGTATGCAAAGATTACCTACCTTGACGTGAAGTTGGAACTGACAGATATTAGTGCATATAGATTATCATAAGCTTAGCATTATTGGAGCATAATTCAAGACTTAGATACATACACAATATTAATAGCTTCCAAATAAAAAAGTTTACCCCGCCATTCTACCCCGCTATTCATGAGTCGATGAACGGGGAAGGATTGGAGCATGCAAAGATAAACATAAACACATAACAACCCAAACTATATTTTAGAACGAAGTAGCAGTAGAGTAAATAAGCCACTACAGAGCACGAATACTCCAAAAAGTTTGGCCTCTCAAAAACTAATGTAACTCACGTGCATCTTAAGTCCATGGCGACCTCGGAAGGCACCCGGGTATTTGCCGATGGCCAGCCACATGAGATAACCTCATACAATGACTCTCACAATTCAGCACAAGTTTCTTCCTCTCTTTCCTCTATCACCACTCTCTAAATACCTTCCCCTTGATACGCTAGGTTATCTCAAGTCTCCCCTATAATGGCCCTTGAACATGGAAACCCCGCTGATCTTCTCCCCATCCATTGGAAATCCCAAATTACAGCTTGGTACGCAGAAGACACACCCTCTTTCGACTATGGCGGATTCGTCGTTGGAGATGCGGAGAGAACTGCGACGCTATATGGGAAATCAAAGGGGATACTTGCTGGCGTACCATTCTTCGACGAGATTTTCGCACAGGCGGGGTGTACTGTCAAATGGCACTTGGAAGAAGGCGATCTTGTTGACCCGTCTACAGCTTCATCTGGGGGCAGAGTTGTAGTCGCAACCGTGACAGGACCCGTTCGAAAGCTACTGCTAGGGGAGAGGGTAGCTCTTAATACACTCAGCAGGTGCTCCGGCGTCGCCACAAAATCTCGAACGATGCTCGAACTTGTTAGGAAGGCTGGGTATAAGGGCATATTGGCTGGTACAAGGAAAACGACACCGGGGTTCAGGCTGGTTGAGAAATATGGGATGATTGTTGGGGGCGTAGATGGGCATAGGCATGATTTGTCGAGTATGATTATGCTGAAGGACAATCATATATGGGCGAGGGGTAGTATCACGGAGGCAGTGAAGGCTGCGAAGGCGGCTGGTGGGTTTGCGTTAAAGGTTGAGGTTGAAGTAGATAGTGAGAAAGACGCCGACGAAGCTATTACTGCTGGGGCGGATATAATCATGCTAGATAATTTTGATGGGGAGGGATTGAAGGCTACGGCGCAGAGTATAAAACAGAGATGGTTAGGGAAGAGGGAGTTCTTGCTGGAGTGTAGTGGTGGCTTGACAACCGAGAATGTTAGCACCTATATTAATAACAGTAAGTTACTGTAGTTATCTGCTGGATATTTACTGATTATTTCGATAGATATCGATATTATCTCAACAAGTTCGATTCACCAAGGTGTACAACATGTCGACTTCTCGTTGAAGATTGACCATTGATATAACAATAGCCTAGGTTATTTATACTAACTATTCGAACAATGAAATAAATAATATATAACATGGGTATCTTCGTGTTCTCGCGATCCATAAACCAAATATCCATCCCTTTCCAACGGTCCAACTCCTAGCGCTAAATTCACCCAAGCAACCAACCATATATCCACGCCATGTACGTATATACCCTTTGCCATTGATTTCTTACAACCAAAACACTCCATCAAACCTGTTCCTCATTACTCGAATCTCCTATCGCTCTCTTCTTCTCATACCTAAACCCTTGCTCCGTCTCCAACTCCCTCGCCAACCCGATTTCTTTAATGCCCAGCAGACTAGCCACAAGCATCAACCCAGTCAACACACACATCACAATCCAAACTGTCCTCAAACTCTCCACGTACGCCCCTACAACTTGCCTCTTCATCACCCCCTCTGCGCCACTCTCTTGCCACCCCTTCACCACCTGGACCATACTACTTGCTTCTCTGCTCCATTCCTCAGCATAATTTGCATACACCGTTTTCTCAATCTTGCTCTTAAAAGCATTTTGGAAGATGACGCCGGAGATAGCAACACCAAGAGTCTGACCAAAGGCACGGAAGAAACTGTACATGGCACCGGCAAAAGGGATGTCGGCATTAGAGGCCGAGGCTTGACATGCAAAGCCTTGGGCTGAGAAGAGCATCCCGGTACCGATGCCCGATATGAGGGTTATGCCGATCCAGGACGCCATAGAGGTCGATTCTTTGAGGCAGATTAGGAGCCCCATACCAAGAGTAGTTAGAAACCAGCCGATCCACTAAGCAGATGTGTGAGTTTTTGCTTCAAATATTGAGGTAGGCATAGGAAGGGAGGAGACTCACGATTGAGGGTCGATATCGTCCCGATTTAGCGATAACGATGCCTACCACAACGGCTGCTGGTCCGGTAGTGAATGTAATTGGGAAGAGGGCGATACCAGATGAGATTGGCGAATATTCTTTTGCGGCTTCGAAGTACAGAGGGAGATAATACAACATACTCCAAACGACAATACCGTGGATAAGCGTGCCAATGTAGGCGGTTATTGCAGTTGAGCTATTGAATAAACTGCGGCGAATAAGTGGTTCGGCGGAGAGGTACGCTGAGTATAGGACAAAAGCGACAAGGCCAGCGAGGCCGAGAATCAATGGCACAAGAGTCCTCCAGGATTGCCAGCTATACATCACGCCGCCCTTTAGTTGCTATTAGCAAACACTTACGTCGACATGGAGCAGGAGAACGAACCCAAGTAAGTGGAATCAGAAAACCGGTAGTTGATGAGACGAACAAGAACGACCCGAACCAATCGAAAGTGCCGAGTCTTGACCACATTGATCCCTCTCGTGGATGAAGCTTCAAGCAGATAGGAATACCAATCCCAGCGATGGCACAGAATGGAAAATTTAACCAGAAAATCCAACGCCAAGTCGTCTTCTCTGCGAAAACCCCGCCAATAACAGGCCCAATAACACTTCCTACAGCCCACATCAATGAGATGACAGACATCCATTTGCCTCGATCACGTAACGAAACCATGTCTGAAATGATAACATATGTGAGGCCAACGAGTCCACCCCCACCAACACCTTGTATACATCTGCCTACCAACAACATTGTGACATTATGGGCAACTGAACACACGATGGTGCCCACAGTGAAGAGGAACAAAGCAAACAGTAGAACCGACTTTCGACCAATTATATGAGAAAAGGAGGCCCAAGTTGGCTACAGATAGTATTAGCAGTTACTGGGTAACACCATAGAATTAATTGACATACCTGAAAAACTGTTGAGCACAGTAAGAAGGAGGTTCCACACCAGAATGCTTGAATAGCAGTCGTTCCTTTTAGATCTGTAGCAATAGTCTCGAAAAGAGTTAGCAAAAACTCTAGGATGGGAATGATAGTTTCCATACCGATAATGCCACCGACAGAATCGTAGCATCAATGGCACAAATAAAATTAAGGATTGCCAAACATGCAAATGTTCCAAAGAATCGCCAGCCTCGCTTCACCACATCCGCCTCCACCACCACACCCACATCGAAGTCCCGCTTGTTGTCCGTTTTCAACGAAGAGTTGGAGGAGGACGTGCTCCCAACGCGCAGTTTGTTATATGTAAAAACAGACTTCTTGGAGCTTGAAGTGGTTGAAACACCTCTTGGTCTCTGGAACGCATCTGTTGGTGGCGGCACCATGCCGTTGGGAGAAGGAGAACGGTATGCCTCTGGCTCGAAGAGAGCGAGATGGTCTAGGAGACTAATATCTCCATCTAATGGAGAGAAGATGTCTCCTGTAGAGTAATGGCTAGAATACATCTTGGCTGAAACATAAAAGTTCACGGACAGGAAGAAGGACTCGGCTGAAAGCTAGAAAACGAAAGCCTAATCTATATTATATCTATCGAATATCACTATTTAGTCCCCCACTTCTACTGAAGGGTGTCATAATAGCCTTGGGGGTTCAACAGTCTATTCCAGGCACTCATGCAGCTGAACAGTAAGAACCTCAGATGGATGCATGGGCATTGGGGCACTTTGAGATACATCTCCGTGACGGAGTGGCGAAAGCCAAATGCTATATTTATTGCTCAGTAGATGTGTACCAACTTTGAACTAGGCATGTAACGGAGATAAAAATCTGACCACTCAGATTCTCCCAGTCGAGCATGTTGAATCGAACATGGAGGAAGCGGTCATCATTAAGCGCACTTTTATACTGCCGAGCGCTTGAAAGCCCCCCTCGGAGGTAGGAATGAAGGAACAACCTAAGCGCATCCAATGGCAATCGACAATCGACGACAATTATCAGCCGCATTCCCGCAGATGTTTTGCAGATCCAGAAAGCTGAGCCCCAAAATTGCAGAAGTAAGCGAGAGGTGTCATCCAACGAGAACGGCGTATACTCCCACCCCGGGCATCTTATCGGCGAATTCAAGGGGCAGCGGGATGGACCGACGTCGCTTGGGGACAAACTGGGAAAAGGTGAGGCTATTCTGGTGGCCCAGAAGTAGAAGGTGTGTGGCAGCGATGCGGTTGCGTTTGCAGAATCGCAGACACACGAAACGAATCAGAAAAACCCCGATCCCAATCGCTATCGCGCCCTCTATCTCTATCCCGGTATCGAGGATTTTGGTGTTGCTAGACGGCGTCATATATCGCCATTTGGGGTTCCACGCCGATGGCGAGGGCAGATGCCAAGAGGCGCAGCCTGTGCCACTTCTCCGTCTCATTCAGCGACGGGATGGTTTTGACTTGGGATGAGGTTGCGAGAATGGTTCGTGCTTTGTGGCAGTGAACTCTCAGGTATTCTTTTTACGGCTTTGTCATGCCCAAAATCACCAGTTCTTTGCTCGGTAGTTCGTCTGATCGTTTGCCCTGTAATTACACCCCCACTATCAGCGTTATCGAGTTTCAAGACCCATCTCAGCGACATGATGGAACAAACGGATAGTTCTCTGCTCAGCTTATGCTTGTACATCATAGTCTTCGTGTTAGGCGGGTCAAATTTGTGTTTGTCCTACGGCAATCTGGACCATCATCTGCATGCGTTGTCTACAGTTCATGAGTTGAAATGGTTGGCTGTGCGCCTTGGATAGAGACAGAGAAAGGATTCAGGTGACTGCGCTTGAAGTCGTCAGCCTCAGATATCCGAATGAAGAACTATCTCCGATTCCTTTACTTAACTCCAATGTAACCTCGCTTCGACTTTCTATTTTTGATTGGGGGCGCAAACCTTACCTTCTCTACTGGGTGCTCCACCAGGGGATGTAAGAATTATTTTTATAGAACATTGAAATACACTTAAAGTTACCTCTTTAATCAAAGTTTTAAGTAAAGTATTATTTATTAAATCTCTAAGTAAACCACTTTTGAAATTCTTAAGTAGTCTATACATTTTATAATTTTATATAACGTGGTTTATTAGCGAGTCGACTATATTATTAAGTCGTCTATTTTTCCTTAGCACTAAACTTCAAATATTAATAAATCAACTATAATATATTAAATTAACTATAGCTTAAAAGAATCTAAAGAACTAGATATATTGATATTTACTTGATAAGTTCACACGTTGTGACCTGCTTTTTTGTAAGTGCTATAACGTCGCGAAGACGATTACCCCTCCTTCCGATTACCCCCCTCCGCACGTAAGTCGCGTCGCACTTGTTTATCCACATTCTTCTAAGCTAAAATGTCCTATGTATCCTCTACTGTAAGTGCCCCCCCTTGACGGACACGAGTCTTTTTAGCCCTACGACGTTTGCTTAAGGCTTCATTCGCTGCTCGAAGGGTACACACCTCAGCAGATAGAAGCGTTATCTCATAGGCCATTCGCTTTATACCCTTTACTAATGCCGCAACTGTCTTAAAGAGTAGGGTTAGCGAGCTCCCTTAATAACAAGCAATCCGATTCCGAACGAGAGTTGATTGTGAAAGGGCCTCAGTTGGGTTAGAAGGGGTCTAAGAGACCCAAGGGTTAGAAGTGGTAGTAGAGGGTCTAGAGGGAGTTAGAGTCCGTAACCTTACGTCAAGCTTTGAAAGCACTGCTTACAGGTCAAAAGGCACTAGACCAGCTCCTCAGAATCTAGCCTAAGCGTTTTAAGCTGTTATAGATTTCTTATATACTACTGTAAAAGCTAGAAAGAACTCCACTTTAGTAATGTAGTTAATATAAGCTTTAATAAACGTCTTAATCTGCCGACTGTACATCTGCTTTAATATACTAAAACACCTAATATCAAGTGGCTAAGTTAGATGAGATAAATGAGATAGTAGTCTAAGAATAATAATGTTATATGTCTTATAGTACTCTTAGAACTCGGCTGATTTATAACTCTTATACCCATCTAATACTAGTATTCGATATAGCTCTTTTGTACGAGTAGTAGTGTATTTATTAAAGTATTTTAGCTATTCTAAACCCGTCTCATTATTCGTCCATCTATTACTTATCGGTTTAATAGCTTAGTCGAGTGAGAGGCCGCCGTCTGTATACTAATTTAAAAGGTGGTTCTTACTTTAAACCACTAAAAATAGAGGAATATTCTAACCCTTACTATTAATATAAGTAATTGCTGTTGCCTATTCCCAATTATCTAACTGAACTACTTTACCTCTACTACGTTAATCTATACAAGTAACAACTATTATAGCGCAAATAATACCTATTATAAAGCCGGTTTTATTAAAGTTGTAAAAGTTATAGTCTAAAATCCTATATTTTACTTTTATATTTTCAACTAATTAGAACCACACGCTAATTAGCTTAGAATCTTTGTATAAGGCCCTTTAAAAGTTATAAACGCAATTAAAATGTGTTTTAAGAGTTAGTTGTTATTATATAAATCGATGTGCTTAAAGCTTACTAACACGTTTTCCCCCCTTCGATTTAAGAATATTATTCGCTATATCTTCTATACTAGTTAACTAGAAAGTAAATCCTCTCAAATCTAAATCAAGTATGTTTTAAACAATTACTTTCTTTTCTAAGATACTTAATTTATAACAATTAGATCGTGTTTTATTATAGAAAGTTTAGCTAGCTATTTTATTTAAGAGTGTTATTTAAGAGACCTTATACAATTTTATTACTTTTCGAGAATTAATTCCTTTAGATAAACAAATAGCTTCAATAGCTAGAATAATTCGAGCTTCTTAGGTTTAAATTTCCATTTGTGGTAGTTGAGAAAACGTGTGTTAAAGTAGATAGGGTAGAATATAGGGAAAAATGGACGACTCGGTGATATAGTCGACTCGCTGATAAACCACGTTACATTTAAAAGAGAACAATGTCAATAATAATTTACAAGTACTTAAAACATGTCTCAAATATTGTAGGCAGTTTCTCACTTGCTCATAGCATCCAGTTTCCGACAATAGCCTTAGACTAGGCAAATATTTAATTAGCCTCATACCGCTTATGATATTGGCGAAGTAAACACACCGGAACTGTCTGCCTCCAGTTTTCCTTTATGTTCACAGAATTTTCAGCTTACGGAGAAGGGCTGAAAGCCAAAGCTTCGGCCGAGGCCATGAAGCCCTAAGCAGATTTCGGAAATAGCTTCCGAGTCCAAATTCTGCTTGGGTCCAAAAAGGCGCTCCGTGAAAATCCTTACAGACAAAGGAGCTGGAAATACTTCGGAATAGGATGGTAGATCAATTTCATTCATTACCGAAAATCTCGGTTGACGTGCTTATATCCGAACACTAGCTTAAACTTCTTTGAACAAAGAAATAAATAATGAACTCCCTTCCGGCTGTCTCATATAAGCATAGCTACCTTTTATTAACTCTCGGACATAGCTGCCTTGCTACTGCCACCTGACTAAATCTTTCCTTGAATTATAGATGTGTTTCAAGATATATCTCCTATTTAGTAAGCTTGTTTTCTTTCAAGCGGCCACACCACCTCTTGTTTTCTTTGAGACAAACAGGCCCGATATACATATAGCCAAATCATCGGACCGAGCCAAAAACTTCCTTTGTCCTGTGAAGTCATCATTGCAAAAAGCTTGAATGTAACATGGGAATGTCGAAATTCCGTATCGGAGACTTCTCCGTCAGCTCAAAGAGCTTTTCAACTATATCTCCCACCTGAGTTGCCCCTACATCCCCTTCTTTACTGTTCAACTCCAGTCTAGAAATTAGTAACGAATTAACGGCCAATAAATCTGCTTCTATACTCTCATTTATTATTGAATTTCAAAGATTTCAGGCATATCCCCTCCTGTCTCTTACACGTACACTTCATTATGGAAGACAATTGCTCGTATACTACCTCTTCTACAACATCACTAGACGAGACTTCAAGTCAACTTTGCTCTCCACTCATGGCACAGGATATTAAAGCCGTTGAACCACCACCAGAAAAATATCCTCCTCAACCATGTATAATCATTACGTGCCCGCTCAACGAGGTGGGCATTCCACACTACACAGGGGTCTATCTCCACAATGGCATGTACCAAAAGCAGTATTTCATTTTCGGGTAGGCATCCTTTTCCCCCTATTTCTTTTCGAACACCCAAATACGGAGCTAACCATACAAAATCAGTGACTCCAATCCACCACCGATCATCCACCTCGCCCAAAGTAGACAAGAACAGGCCATGTGCAAAGCCCATCGAGATGAAAACGTAGACGTTAACCGGATAATCGCAAGAGAGATGGCGGGCATTGTGCGAAGATTCTGCAAATTGCATGGTAAATGATCCAGATTGTCGTCAAATTTTCAAATTTCGAAACTTTACTTCGGGAATGAATATTCGGATGACAACAACGTTTATTTGCTTCTTATCTTAACAGACTGGGGCTGGAGAGCTTCAATTTTGCATTGATTTATTAGTATCCTGTCGCTTCTGTGAAGATCCATGGGATTTGGATCCTAAGATAGCCTACTTTACGGTCTTCTCAGTTCAATACCATAGAATTCTATGTCCTGGACTTTCAGTAAAATATAAACTGGGTTGGATGCTGGAGCATTATCATCCGTTATGCAAATACGCAGTGACCTTCACGGTTGCGTTGGAGGTGAGGTATGTTAAAGTCCAATTGCGTGCTTTGGCGGATAACTCATGCTTTAATCGTAGCATTACTCCTTTCTCTTGGCTTGCTAACGTTTATCCCCGCATGCCAAACCTCATGTGCCAAAAGAACTTCATACATTTCATTTATCTCCTCTCTATCGTTTGACTTCAGAGATTTGGGCAGTATTATTGCACCCTTCAAGCATCCAAGAATGTCGTCTAAACAGTACAAGATTTGAATTAATATAAAGTAGCCTACAAAAGCAAACAAAAATTTAGGCTCTCATAGCCTACTACTGATGGATATACATTACCGAGTTGGCATGTTCATAAGAGCAATGCATTCCTCTGTAGGAAATCGGCTCAGCAAAGATGAAGCGTCCTCACGATCCTCTTGATTTCTCTGCAAGCACGTATCTACAATATCGCGATAGAATCCAGGTCTATCGGGGTCGTCCGAAATCAGAGGTAAGTAATCATAGTTCTCTGGAAATTTGTCCGTAGCCAACAAAAGCTCAAGTGCTTTATCATCATGTGACCTTTTTCTACGCAAGCTTTTAGATGATAGCAGGATATTAAGCTTAAAGTCAGGTAGTAGACTTATAGAGTTATAATAGAGATATTACAATCAAGTCATAGGTCCAGAACGTAGGATTTGAAGTATCGGTGACTCAACACCCTATATCACATGTATAGACTTTTAACGTGACTATTTTCATATGGAATATATTTATAAGATTGAATACTTAAAGACGAATTAAATGGAGTGAAGAAACTCTATGCTCTAGCTAGAATTAGGAATGGGCTATAGAAGGTGTCCAAAATGGTAAGTATCAATAGGTCATGTGATATGTAGTTGATTCACCGATATATACCTGGAAAATCAGACATTATCGCTGCCCGGTGGAGAGAGAGCAAAGGCATAAACGGTGTCAGTAAACGCATAAAAGAATTCCCCAAGTTCTTTGGCTTCTTATTAAAAGTGCCTTTTCATGAGCACTCCTAGATAGAGCTTTCAAAATTGCGATCCGCTACTAGTTGTCAATTGCACATTATATCAAACGAATTGTAATGTCAGATAAAAAGATGCTATTAAATTCTCTTGTGTAGAGGAAGGTACATGTGGTACGCTCCGGAGATAACCAGCTCGAGTGCCCATTTGGGGGTTACCGAGAAACTACCTACCAACCACACCTCACTTCCTTCGTCCCACCATCGTTCATATCCATCCCAAAAACCGAGCATTACCTTGATAAGATGCTATACCCCCAATAATCCCCAGTGCTTCTGGCTTGCAACCCAAAGCTGCGACAAGCTGCGACGAGTGAGTCAGAAGCCAAAAAGCCAAAAGCCTAACCCCAGCCGCACCCAGGTCCAAAGCGGCCATGAAGTCGAAATTAACAGACTGTTTCTCGTCAGACAACGGAGGTAATCTCGTGATAGGAGTCGCTCATGACACATGGGAAGTGTTTCAAATGATTTGAAACGCCAGGCTGTGGCAATCATCAACGAGAGTTGGAAACCTCAATATATGAATGCGTTGAGAGAAGTCCTGTGATGCGCTCAAGTGAAATCACAGGTGTTGCACTCCCAGTGACTGCAAGTATCGCATTGGGCGGAACCGGGGGGGATCTTTGTGATATTGAAGGTCGAACCACAGGTGCAGCAAGTCATTGTCTTCTTTTTGACCACTGATTTGTATTGTCGAGGTATGTGTTTCTTTTTGGTTTTCTGGTCGGTAATTGAGTGTTGCCTGGGATAGGACGAGGAAGTATCTTGTTGAGTTGGCATTTCGTTGAGGAAGTTGCAGCTCAGGTTCGATGCTTTGGAGCTGGTTAACATTAGTTATCTTAAAATGAGTTTGGTGGGTTGATTTATACTAGAGATCCTAGCACAACACTCTCATCTCGGTGAATTGAGATGAACCTTTTTTATGATTCACCAATGCTCCTTCTTCTTTGAGCTTGAACTCTTACTCGGTTTGATAGAAGCTTCAGGTGAATGCTCCCTATATTCGAAATGAAGTTTACATGTTGTTTAAAAGGGATGTAAAACTCTTCAGAATCTTTTTATGATTAATTCCTTTTGACTTTCTTATGTTGTGGAAGTGCTTCACTTTCCTTGATAATATGCACATTTGCCTTTCCACTCTGAATATATTGTTTGTACATACAACTGTAAAAGTTGCTTTAAATTAAGTGTTTCTCAAGGGGGAAAAGAATTCTAGAATAAGTGTACGGCTTACAGAATAAAAATGAGAAATGTAAAGGGGGCCGAAAGGTATAGTGCTAGGTACGTTACGTAGATTCAAATCCTTCAGAGTTACACAAACTACCTGACACTCTTTCTAGTGCTCCCTAACTATTAAAAGTCTCAAGACACTACAATGTAATGTAATCTATTTAAGGCACATAGTAACGAAGGTACTTGAACTTTTAAACCCCTCGATTGCATTCAAACTATTTTAAGTTTAGAAATCCCATGCCGATAACAAAGTTGGTGATAGCGAGGTTGATGATAACGAGGCTGGCGAGGTTCAGGAACTTGGTCTCGAAGTCCATCCAAATGATTAATAATTTTATGAGAGTCCAGTAAACTTTCCTTTCTTAGGTCAATTAACCATCGAAATAGAAACGTAGAAACCAAAGGCAATGGATCTTCGTGGGGGTGTTGTTCACAATCCTAAACCAGTGCTTCCATCGGGTCGGTTTCATACTCGGTAGAGCTAGCATCGTCCCCAATAGGGTAGCGGCCATTTGTCGGTAGGGGAGACAAGGCCTTCAGCAGAGGAAGTATTATCATCTATAACGATAACTTCTTCCACCATAAGGTTGTTGTTGTCCTCGGCAGCTGAACCATCGTCCTCTATAACCATAATCTCGTCCTCCACAAGATTCCCATCACCCTCGGTAGCCGAGGAACCGTCCTCTATAACGATAATACCACCCTCCGTAAGGTTATCATCATCCTCCATATTACCGTCATCATCGTCCATCGGCTCGCCCACCCAATCTGTTGTATCCTCTGGCGGCTTAAATACACAGCACCCGCAAACATAGAGCACATTTGATCTAGGTCTAAGGGATGTTGGTATGTAGGGGCAATGATCACAAAGTACCTCAAATTCGCTAATCGTGGTTTGGCCTTAGCATTCGCAGCAGAATAGGTAGTTGACAGGTACGACGGGCATTGTTCTCAATCAGTGGTATCCTAAAGGTATTATATAAGCTTAAGGTACGGTTGAACTTGGCTTGCGAGTTCTCTACATTAAAAAAAATAGAGAATCCGAGTTCGGTTTCGGTATAAATATCTCCAGGCTCCACAGTATCTGGATGTGAATAACGCTATGATTCATTCATTTAAACTCCACCGCCCTACTCAGAAACAGAGCCGATTTACAACTCGCATCACATCCCAAAATCTGTGCGCAACAAAACAAGAACAATTGACGCTCCCGCATATGTCATTCCGCTGTTTCTGAAGATAAATGTCCACTCCTTCGCGTGAGATATCTCAGATATAAGTCCTAGATACGCACCTTGAAGTATATACTCCAACCCTGTTCTTCTTTCGAGCTCTTCTTGAAGACTTTGCAACACCCATTGAACCTAGGCTGCTCACTACGTTAAACCCATTTTTTTCTCCACCGGAAAAGCATCTCAGAGTCTACCGCACTCTTGGTGGTTTTTGTAAACCGCCCACTCCACTTGAATCCCATAACCTTGTACACCTCCCATAGACATAAAAATCTAGGGTGAGCATCCAGGGCCTTTTTAAGACCTCTCTCAACATACAAACATCCTTCACTTAAAGACCAGTCTAGCATTCTCTCATTTATCACTCTATAAATCACACCCCTTCATTTCCCATTCCCCCACTCGGCTAACAGCGGGCCCTCACTCTTCGGTGAAGAAATAAGTCGCCGATTTTGGGTTTACCACCTTTAATTGAATGTTAAAACAACTCTAAAGTATATATACATAAAATCAAGTGCGCTGGAATCACCGTAGTGTGCTCTATAGATATATCGACTTGGACTTAATAGTAAATGTGGTTATGTTTGTTGAACATCTACGAAAGTAAGAAATGTAGTACTAGGTCTGTGCCAAAAACCGGCCGCTTTTTTCTTCACCGAAGAGCCTCACCTTCCTTCCGCCCCACCAAAACAAAACATCCGACCGCACACCCCAATCCAATCCAATCCAATCCAACTTCTGACATAACCCAAAATAAAATCTCTCACACCATCCAATCACAGACAAGGGCAATTGGTTTGTAAGTCATCACCACTCCAATCCACAATCGGTCACCTTCTAACAACTTATCTCAGAGTGGTATAATTTTCCCTTAGCATGGGAAAGGTCCTGGGTTCGATTCCCAGATTGTCCAAAACCATAATTTTTGGCTATTTTTCTTTTGCAATTAGGAAAATTTTGTTGACGGCGTTTATACTTGGGGTTGTCTAAATCTAATTGATATTTTTACTAAATCTAATTGAGAATCTAATTGACTCCGGTCATCGGAACCCCACATAAAATGTTCGTATATCTAAAACTGTTGTGTAAATGTTAAAATGAGAGTATAATAGAAATCTTTTGAAATAGCTTTATTTTTAATAAAAGAACTAAGAAGGGTTTTAATAAAAATAGAATTTGTATACTAGTGTTAATTTTAGTTTATCGTATTCACGGAATTTCGATGACTAGAGTCAATTAGATTCTCAATTAGACTTAGTAAAAATATCAATTAGATTTAGACAACCCCCATAGATATCATTGCAGAGACCCAATAAAGTCACCAATCTCATCTCTAAATGTTCGAGATCAGTTCATTCTAATTTAAATCTAGCTGGAGAAGAGCAAAAAGCTTTTTAATAACAGCGCGAGGGTTTATATTAGTCTTAGGCGATTCACGGCAACTTGCGTTATAATACAGCTCTACAGCTGAAACCAGAGGGGGAAAAAGGGAAATTGTAACGAAGAAAGCAAGCATACGGTAAAATCACATCCGGCCAGGACATATCCTCACGCATTGCAATAAGTCAGCAGCCTTCACCTTCGCATACAGCCCCCCCTCATCATCAATCCCAACACTAAGAAGAACCTCATCATCAAGATACCCCGTCCCCTTTTCCCGTACATCGCTTTCTTCCCTCCCCCAAGCCCACGCAATAGTAGTCGTATACGTAAACTTGCCCCATTCCTGTCTCACGCCGGGTTCTGAATCCGGCACATCATCCCAAATCTCCTCGACGGACCAACCGCGGTTTGTTTCATTTGCGAGGAGGATGGGATATTGACTGATGGCGAGCATGTTGAATGGAGACACGGCTGACCATACCGCAAAATACCTTTCATAACGGACTGGAAGTCCGAACTTGTTGATATGTTTTCGTTGGATGGCAGAGAAGAATACCGTATCTGAAGTTTCGGGCTTGCAGTTTAAACTAGTTCTCGAACAGAGAAGAAGCCTCAGTGCAGGGGTTGATTGATGCCACACCTCACCCGCCATGTAATGGCCACTCTGGACTTCCTCCAGAGATGGTTCATGAAGACAGGGTTCTTCCGATGAATCTGTCAGATTTGTCGTTGTCAGTCCACCCCCGATCAATTGAGCGAAAGTTCGGTGGGTAGAGTTTAATTCATACTGGATGTATGAAGTAGTTGCAGATGGTGAAAACATGACCCAGTTCTTCTCATATGATCTTCTAGTCGTTGGCGGATTTCGCGTGAGCTCTGTCAAGGTGGGATAGGACATAAGAGGACCAGGCCCTAATCGCTTGGGTGACTTCGAGAAGGTCTCATCGATTTCTGGATACACAGATCGGAGGTCAATAGCCCAGAGTCCAATGCAGGCGTATCTTGATCTTAAATGATGTTAGCAATTTCCGCCACAAAACAAGTGTAAAATCGTACTGCGATGCCACCATCAAAATAGGTTCCCCTCTGCCAGAGTAGAATAATCTCGGATCGTGAAAACCCGGAATGTCTGCCAGAAACTGTTCCACCCCTTCACATTTCTCGGCTAGCGTCGAAGGAACTTTCACTTCAATGGGCCCAGTGACACAGCGTAAACCTCCATTCGGGCCAAGTATCTCAAGATCCTGCTCAGCACAGAATTTTTGACCTGGGGTGCTGGACCTTTGAGATGTTGGGTGGCAGATGTTGGCTTCACAAAGAACATTCTTTCGATACAGATCTCCGTGGGACGCGACCATGTTCACAATTATGTATTGATTTTTTGCCCAAGATGGAAGAGCAAGAATGGTGGGATTCCAGAAGACTCGATCCAGCGGTGCTGAGAATATCGGAGTCATCGAGATGTTGTAGAGAAGATTGGGTAGTCGAATGTGGCCTGTAAACCGATTGGGATAAAGTGGGCACTTCGTCAGTTCAAACAGTGCGGAGGGTATAGGAGTTATTGGAGAGGAAGAAGTTCTAAAGGCGTCAGGTGCATTGTTGTCGATCTTATGACTTGACGTTTCAATTGTGGGGTACTTGGGCTGCTGAGATGAAGTATTGTCGAAAGGATGTTGGATTGGTACACGGAGGGGTTCGTCGGGCTTGAAAAGCCCTTCTGAATATGGTGTAATGTAACTTGGAGGGGTCATCAACAGCAAGATGCCGAGAACGTAGAGTATGGCAATTGGGAGCAAAAGTCGTCTTAGAAAAGGACCAGCCATGTCGATTCAACACAGAGACGAATTTGTCGTAAGTAAGATTCCCAAGTAGAAATTAAGGGGAGAAGGAATTTCTATGCTCGAAGGACGTTTATATTTCATGCTACATCTTAAGAGGAGAGAATAAGACTGGAAAGAGCGATTGTCACGAACAAGCAGTCAACATTAATTTAATGAAGAAAGTACGACCCCCATGGGGGCACAAGCATAATATCAAAGGAAATCTCACAAAAATGAGTGGTCCATTTCCATCCAAAATTTTGCTTAGATGTTTGTTGACCATTAGCCTGCGAAGCTTGGTACTCAGACATGGCGGGGAAATCGCCCTTATTGTCCCCAGAGACTGCTCCAATCAGCCCCAAATCAGTTGAATCTTTGACGCCGTGGTCCGATGTTCTTTTAGAAGAGTTACGAACCGCTATAGAGCTCAACCCGCCTCCAGGAATAATCAAAAGATGTGGTTTCGTATCTCAAAATACCTGGAGGAGCCGTATGCGGAAGTCCCAAAGCAAGGCTCTGTGGCTCGCTGTATTGGTACTAGGTGGGATGTGGTGGGCAATGCAGGGTAGCTTGAGAGCTCAGGAAACTGCTTTTGAGAAGGGAAATGAGTCCATTCTACCAAATCTTGCCGGATTGAAGTTCATTGATGCAAACAATCCAAACATCCGGGTATGCCGATCCTGAACCGACGATACTCCACATCTAACCATATAGTATGTTGGCCGCTGGGTTTTAGCTTCCGATGGTTTGCATAAAGATGGATCGTTTCCAGGTCTGCAAATCATTCCCGTCCAACTTCGTCCATCCACTAACTGGAAAGGAAGGCGTTTATTTCGACTTCGTGCTCAACGACACATCCACAGTGCTTGTATCTCTCTATAACTCTGGGCAGCAAAATCTGCGAGAGACCAAAAGATCAGCGAGTGCAAGCCTGCCATTCTTTTTATCAGCAAACACTTCCCACGCAGCGCCAATCTCTTTGCTGGCTCGAGTTGACGACAATGAATACGTCGTTCTTCCAAACGCCTCCTCTATTATATCGATCCGAGAAGGCAATTTGGACCCCTTAAAGCAGCATAGCATCCGAATAATAGCGCCCATGGTTGGTGGAGATATGGTAGAGACATTGCAATTGGAAGGAATTTGGTTCGATCAAAAAGGGCGGCTCTTGCCATTTGACAGTTGTGAGAGCGACAAAGATGCACAAAGAGATGGGCTACAGCTCTCCCCAGATATGTTGACAAGCGCACTGCAACGGAAGATGTTGGAGATTGTGACAGACATGCCCGGGTCACTGGCTGGAAAGGATAGACGGAAGAGTATAGGCACCACTCGGAGCATACTCAGCGGGGTGATGGGATGGGAATACTTGCTTGGTGAAATGTTTGGAGCAGACCATGTCATGGTTGGGATGGAAGGGATGTGCCTGGCCGAAGATTGTAAAGGTGGGAGAGGAAGTCCCGCCGGGCTTGCTGATGTCTTTTTCCAGAGGTTTGTCGATATCCTCTAATTGCTCCTACTGGACTCTAACGTCGTGCCCGTTACAGCGGACCGGTCGGGTCGGAGCAGTACAGCCGGCCATGGCTATTTCAACAGTATATTCCCGATGTTATGGTATATTCTCCGGCTATAGTGTGATCAAGTCCTGCAAGCTAACAGGAGATGCAGATCATGAATATTGGAAATTCCGACTGTGAATCCTTTCAAACCTATAGCCATGAGTACAACAAAACAATTTGGGAACTAAGTCTGGCCTTCGAAGAGACTTACATGTCGATGATCAAGACGATTCGGGCCCTAGCATACCCGAAATATACAACATCGATTTTGGGTCCATCGAGACTTGATTACACGTCGCAAAGACTCATTACCGATGTCCCTATTTTCGTTATGAGACCTTTCCGTGGCCAACTCGAGCAGTCAACACACTCCGTCGTTGACCGGCTTCGAATGGAGGGTGATAAAAGTCTGTTCTGGCTTGATACTTCCGGGTGGTTGAACACCGAGATTGATTTCGGAGCAAGGACAGAAGACCAGGACTTCTTTCTTGACGGTATCGTCACTTCGATGGAGACCATTTAGACATGATACTAACGATACTCCAGACGAAAGTCCCAGGAAGCAATGGCAGTTGACAGAACGTGGAAACCAGCGCGTCTCGATTCTGCTCCACATGCATGTCTGCCGGTATCTTGCTCACGATGTCGAGCGATGCGCATTCTTGCCTGCCGAAATATACCAGGGAAATGCAATCGACACGGAAGCTCGTTTATTCGAAGATTTTGGCCAAGACGAGTGAGAAATGAAGTTGTTGATAATTTTTGGGATGGAGGAGTTTTGACTTGCGGTTAGATGCATCTCAGTTCGTACAGAGTTGGCTCGAGCTTGTTTTGGTATACCGGCAACGATAACGGTAGTGATAGCGGCAGTCAATACAGCTGATAACGAAATCCGAAATTGCTTGATCTTGGTCCAGATGAAAGTGCCACAAGAATGTATTCCTACCAGGCTCTGTGGTCACCAGCCCAATAAGAAATTTCCGTCTTTTGATTGTGATAATTGATGATTGATTAAAGGCGGGAAACTCGGATTTTTGTCGGATATTTCTGGCCAGGCGAAAGTCGACATCATCGGCGCCTTGTAGTTTCTTTCTGCCTTGACTTGACGAATTTGCCAAAGACTACCTTTCCAACCACCACAAGCCAATTCTACGATCATGGTCTGAAATCTGTCGTGGGGAGAGCTTCAGATCTCTTCGAGGCCCTGCGCTCATTCTTGATAGCCAAGACGTCGCGCCCGCTCTTCCGAGGGTGATTCCAAACCGAAGCTGAATCGCTGGCAAGAGGCACACCATCTTGCGCAGAGCTTGATTGATCTCGAATAACACCTGGGACTCCGCGCCGAGGGAGTCGCTACATACCTGCTGGACCGTCTTCACTTCTGCGACTGTCGAGAGCCACGTTTTGCGCGGCAATGGAGCGTCGAAAGTCCTCGACTCCACACTACCAAACCTTTCCTACCCCTCCTCCAAAAGATCGCGGACGACCACCGATGTCTCCTACAAGTTCTCTTGGCCACGATGGCTCTTTCAGCGTCTCTAATCGTCCTGGGAACATCAGTCCGCCGAGCTCGCCTCTGCCGAAGAAGCAGCTTGCGATCCTCGCCGTGATCGCGCTGGCGGAACAGACGGCGTTCAATTCGATCTCCCCCTATCTCCCCGAAATGACCTCGACCTTCTCCGAAGTCGACGCCTCGCATATCGGACTGTATGTTGGCATAATAGCATCGTCGTTCGCCCTGGCGCAGTTTGCGACCAACTTTTTCTGGGGGTGGCTGTCGGATCACGTTGGTCGGAAACCGGTGATTATGCTGGGGACGATCCTCACGGCTGCATGCTTCGTTGCATTTGGGTTCTGCAAGACGCTGTGGCAGGCGATAGTGGTACAAGCTCTCATGGGTCTGGTCAATGGGAACCAGGGCGTGGTTTCGACCTGCTTGGGGGAGATTACGGACAGGAGCAACCAAAGTCGTGCTTTTGTATACTTGCCGGTCATATATGGCATCGGCGGCATCACAGGCCCAGCCTTGGGCGGCTTGCTGGTATTTCCGGAAATCCCATTCAGCAAGGGAAAGCCGAATCCGTACCCATACCTCGCCCCCAACCTTTTCTCAGCAGCAGTCCTGTTGATTGATCTTATCCTCACCGGCATCTTTCTCGAAGAATGCCTCGAGCAAGCAAAGGTGTTGCCCCCTTTAAAGAAACGGATTAGCGCTCTTTTCAGTTGGATGTGGCAATTTGCCAGCGGTGCCACAAATCCTACGTACCTCAGACACCACTTCAAGCGAAGCCTCAGAACAGAAGTAGTTAGAAGCATAGACGACAGCGACGATGAGACCCAAAGCGACGAGGACGAGACTCAATCTCTTCTCTCGATGCCGGACGTATTCGCCAGTAACAACCACCATCTCACACGGAAGGAAGTCTTCAATCGCAATACCATAATTCTTCTCAGCACGTATTTAGTTTTTCAATTGTCAAATATTTCCTTTAATTCTCTGTATCCTATTTTTGCTTCCTCGCCTGCACCCACGGGCCGTGGCCTCTCCCCGGAGGAAATCGGGCTCTCCCTCTCTTTTGCAGGAATTGTAACGATAGTTTTCCAAGTTGGAATATTCGGGAAGCTCAAGGAGAAGATGGGGAACAAGCGAACGTACCGCGTGGGGCTATTGCTCTTTTTCCTGTCCATGATGATGATGCCCTGGGTAGGGTACAGCAATTCTCCAGCTCCTTTTGGCTGGGGAAGCGGAACTTTGTGGCTCTGGATGGAGATGGGCTTTGTTCTGCTTATTAAGACTGTTGCGGCTGTGGGTGGGTTGACGAGTGCGTTGTTGCTTGTGAGTATTGTCCCCCTGCCTAAATCCATACTCAATCCTGACCTCAAGAACTAGATCACCAATTCAGCACCCAATCACTCTGTTCTTGGGACACTCAATGGTCTTGCGCAAACTCTGTCGGCGGCTGGTCGAGCATTAGGCCCCTTTCTTTCCGGCGGTCTCTTCTCCATTGGCACAGGGATCCACCCCAAAGGAGAGGCTTTACCATGGGGCATCTTTGGTGGTATTGCATTCCTAGGCTGGATCGCAAGTTTTGGTATTCGGGGTGATGAGTTGGAGAGTGCGGAATGGGATGAGGAGAATGGCTATCTAAGTAGTGAAGACGAAGATTCGGAAGATTAAAAGGAGAGAGTACTATTCTAGATGCTACATACGGGGCAGGAGTTCGATGATGGGTGGCGTCAAGGTTTAGGATGCATAGCATGGCATGGTGTTTTCGGCGTTAGGAAAGAGATAGGCGGAATATGACAAACGGAATATGGCAAGGTCGTTTTCTCGCAGATTTAGACCATAAAAATACAGTAGAGTAGGAACTTCACATATGCTCCGTCAGAGTATTTCTATTTAATTAAATATATATTCAAGCGAGGAACAGATGCTGTTTCTCCTCTATGAGCTGGCTGAACTTGTATGGCCTATTACAGTTCTCGCCAAAATCGTTGGTAAATTTTGACCTCAATGCACCCGAGGTGGTGAGGAATAATTTACCTCGAGATTTCTCCCTATAGCCTTACACCAAGCTTCGAACTTCCATTTCTCAATCATAGAGTTCCCAGTTTCCCGGCTCTCGTGCCAGATATCCTCAGTTCCCACTATCCCCTTTGCTATCCAAATGCTCTGTGAAATCAACAGATGGTCCAGAAGCTGTTCACTCTCGTCCTTCGTCAGGGCCTTTCTCAACCCCATGATTCTTCCCGCCAAGTCCTGACATTCCGCTTCGAGATGGTGGAACCGCACCGGCGATAAAGCAACCAGGAGGCGTCCCTTGAGAATTCGACACAGAAGGTACGTCCCCCAGAGTGCGAGTTGGGTAATATGTTGAGAACTCCCTATGCCCTTGTGGAATGTCGGCCACACGAAGATGGTACCTTGCTTGCAGATTTCGAGCTCGGCGCTCAGAAGGCTGGGCTGGTCTTGGGCAATGCCGGCCCAGTACTGGAGATGGCCTCGAGTGTCGAGTATCTCTTCTATTAGGCCGTCGACGACACTCTGGGGAGGCGGGGTGGGGGCCACGACTAGGTCTGTTACCTCCTTGAACTTCTTTGGCCCGTTGACGAGATGGCCCCATAGGCCTAGAACGAGGTCTTGTTGCTCGGCGAGAGATTCATCTTTGGAGATCGCGGAGTGCATAACTTGCAACCATCGCTCCTCGGCTAGGAAACATGATTTGTTGTTCAAAAAGGCGTCCATGACCTGTAATTAGAGATAGAGGTAGTTAGTCTCCAAGCGCGAGTCTCAAAGTTATATTCAAGATTGAGTCAGGCTTACCGTTGGGCCAATATGTGCGGTGAATAGTGCCATCTCGAAATCTGTTTGGAATCGATGAGCACCTCGGGCTTTTATTAGCTGGGCAGCACCGCCGGCATGGTGCCTCCACGAACGAGCTTCCGGGCTCCCATTTAACAACTAAACAAGAGGAAAATCTATTAGTTAGTAGCTGTAGAATTGTAGGGTCCATAGAACTGTCAGAAATGAGGAATGCGTACCTCAAAAACGCCTAAAAGTTCCGTAGCGCACAAGGTCTCGGCCGTCGTCCTCTGAGTTTCGTCATCCAAGGCCGCTTGCAGAGCCCTCAGTGCCTTGGTATAGTATACTAGCACGACCGCATCTCCGTCTACTGTACTGCTATCCGGGGACTTCATCATCTGCTTCAGCTTTGCGACAACACAGTCGGTGGCATAGCTTAGTGACGGCACGTGACCATACCTGCTCGGGATAAAGGATAGCAGTTTGCGGCTCCCAAGGTGTGGTGCGGAGAGGATATTTGCTGGGCCGCCAATCTTGGACTTTAGGAGTGCGTATTGGTTTAATTGGGAAATCCCCAGGAGGAGCTCTGTGAGCGGTGTGAGATGCAATAGGAGGGAAAAGCGCTCAGCTATGATATAGTCTTGAGTCGATCTTGGGATAGGACTGGAGGATCGGTGATGGGAGGTTACGACGGCATGTTGGTTCTGCGACTGCTCTGTGTGGTTAGGGACTCGATCCCGTCTGTAACAGGAGGCCACACTCTTAGGTGGTAGACGCTTTCCAGGATGTGAGAGATCTTCAGTCCGATTGCTCCCTTCTAAGAATATTGGGCATTGTCCGAGATTGTGTTTTCCGTAGCTACCTTTCTGCCTCCGCTCTGCTGCAATATCTTTCATGGCTTGCCGCCGGATAAGTCGCCGTACACTAGGATCTAGAGGGCATTTGGGTCCATCGTAAGCAACAAAGGAGAAACTCATGTCTTTTGAGAGGCGCGGCAAGTCAGTCTCCCAGGCAGATTTCCCTGTTACAGGAGATAGGTTGTTGTCGATGCAGGCCTTGTGGAAGTTAAAATATCAATCTTTGCTAAAAGTCTAGCCTACTAGCAACCTGTTCGAGTTACAATTATTAAATTCGAGAGCCGTGGGCTGAGGATGACATATGTTGAGTCGTTTGTGAGAAGCTTATTAACGGAAAGGCTCTCGGCATATCGATTGCGCCGCGAACTTGTCTAAAGTAGGGGATTGTTAAGCGAAGTACGAAAGGTACTGTAGCAGAACCAGGGGTGCCATGGACCTAATAGGGAATAGCGTATAAAAGCCATAATATTATTAAGCGAAGCGTTTGGGGTGCTACAACCCTAAAAGAGGAAGCTATAGGAGAGCAAATTCTGATAAGTTGGTCATCTGAAGCCATTCAGTAAAGTTGGATAGGCATAGAATCTTCTTTCCGGTTTAGGACATTGGCACCCCAGAGAATTGAGTCACTCGCCATCGTGTTTGAATTTATTGTCAGGTCTTAGTCCTATACATATTGTTGCATTATGCAAGAACAAATAAGATGTATTAAGCTGGCCGGTATTACCGGCGAAGGCAATGCTGGGAGGCTTGGACAAGCACTTGAAAATGTGTATAAAAGACCTCAAGACCGCTCGACAAAATTTCAGTTTCCAGTCTTAAATAAGACCAACTCACCAGACTTGCAAGACATATCTACGCCTTACGTTCACCTCATCGACAATCAAATATCATGACGAGCATTGCTACTCTCCTCGAGAGAAACAAGTATGTCTAATATCACAGCCACCCGCTCGCCAATGACCAGCTCTAACCGATGAATGTAGGGCCACAAGCCACACTCACACCCCCTTACCGTACATTGCTGAGCGACGCACAGCTGGAGGACCATTTGCTTCTACTCTCCTGAGTATTCACCCCATCCCCTTCCACCCGAGTAATACTCTGAACTTATCTAACATATACGCGTCTACAGTAACCTGCGTTGACCCCCGCTGTATCCCAGAGAAATACTTCGACATTGGCTGGGGAGGTAAGAAAATACCAGATGCTAGGCATGCAAAAAGAAAGAGAGAAACATAAATCTAACACTATATCATAGAAGTCGTCGTCCACCGCAATGCCGGCGGAAACGTTCGCCACGCCCTTCGTGACATCCTCCTCCTCGACAGCATGTTCAAGTTCAAAGAAGTTGCCGTCGTTCATCATACTGACTGCGGTACACTCCAGTTTACCAACGAGGGACTAAGCGAAGGGTTGAAAGCCGGGTTGGATAAGGAGCACTGGGCGGACATCGACAAGATTGACTTTGGCGCGAACACAAAGTAAGTAGTGCAAATTCCTATCCCAAATAATAGATCATATGGTTTGAAAAGATAACATGCTAATGAATATCCTGGTAGTATGGAGCAAAGCGTCAAAGATGACCTCGAATGGGTCAGGATAAACCCTCTCATTAGAGAGGAGTTAAAGCAGGGCTTCCAGGGATTTATATTTGATATCAAGACTGGAAAGGTTGAGAAAGTGGACAATGCTTGATTTATCAAGCTACCATAGGAACATAGACCGTAGATATCGACTTAAGTGTCAATCTCATCTCTTCTTTGATAATTGGCTTAGACAGCCCCACTATCAAGATCTTTCGTTTCCCTCGACTAGTGAATAGAACCTCCTCCTAGTTTTACGCAACCTAACTAGAGAGCCCTGGAACTAGAAGAATCTCGTTGCGTTGTGAGGATAGTAGGATTTCTCGTTAAAAAAGTCCCTCAAATTTTAGAACAGTACGCTGGAGACGGTCAGCCAAAACAAGGTCAAAGAGGGCTGTTTGGCACCAATTTTCCCGAAAGCTCGTTAATAAATGTGATGTTGAAGAGATCTTGTTCTTGGGTCAGCGGTAGTGAAGCAGCAATAGTATTTCAACTCGTGGTAAATTTTATCTCAATTTATATATGCCGAAATACAACGGCCTGTTACATTCTATCTACATGCCAGTTGTAGGCTATTGACAACTTATGTTGTGCTGTTCCTTGGCCTTGATATATTGTCTAGTTCTGTGATTATCTAGTCTAGAATAATTTGGACGGTAAAAGATACACGTTAAGTTGTAATTCAGAACTTTGTAACTTTAGAATACAAAATAGAAAGCTAAAATAGCCCTAAATTTAAATTCAAACCGAAGTAAGGTACCCGATTCCTCGATATCACATGACTCTGCACCATACCCCTTGGCTGTACCTCCGTACCTTGGATGCAGTGATGCCCAACCCCGCTTTGCGAGACAGTTCATTCTTGAACTCAAAGATATCACTTGAAATACTAGTATTGTGGTAATACTGTCAAGTGTACACAACTCTAGATGGCAGTTCCGTCTTCATATGCCCGCCATAACTACGAGGAGCATATTGCTCATGTTATATGGGCAGCTCACACCCTCCACTATCTAAGTGACGGGCAGAGCCAGACTAGGCTTCTTCCCGAACTTGACGCCGACGAAGACTTCGATGCAGATGAATCGGATGTTGAGACACAAAACGGTATAATTCAAACTGCTCCAGTCGACTCGGTCCGTTCCAAATTTCTGGACTGCGTTGCAGAGCTACTATCCCCATCTAAAGGCTGGGATTTTGTTGTCTCCGCAGCACTGCGAGAGTCGGTAGAATGCATCGAGTTAGATATTGCGAGAAACGATGGATTCTCTCAGGCAGTCGGATTCAAGGCAGGACAACCTCTGGCTCGTGATGGGAATGCGTGGTATATAAATCAGTTACAAAGATATCTTGCAAGTGATGAAGTTACGTGCTTCTTCCAAGTCTGTGATCTGAGCATGCAGAAGATCGCATATCTGAATATGTATCTATAGACATTTTCAGTACAGCTCTGAGCGGATTTGACCTAGCTGTCATTCACTTCCATCGCAACCGAATTGACTACTAGATAACAGTAGCAAGAGAGCAGATAAAAGCTTTACTCTCGTCCCACGATTACAAGGACTACCATAGTGTCAAGTCTCAGCAAGCTGCTGAAAAATGGATGGATGTTACTAAATTATTAAATACAACAGAAGGAGAAGCCTCAAGGGAAATGATCGTTCATAGTGCCTACAAGTGTGTATCCTCTAACGAAGTTTTTGAATTCTTAGAAGCAAACTTCAACCACCATCGGAGTTTGAGAATGTGGAGGATCCTTCGACTGATTACCAAGCCAATCTTCAATTCTCGTCTTCTCAAACGCATAGGACGTCGCCTTTCCAACTTTCGGACAGTCAAAATAAATCTACTCCCGCCAGTGCCAAAAACGCAGCTCAAGAACGAGTATTTGGTTGACATTATAACTGCTTGGTCTCAACTGTGCTCAGTCTCTCCATCAACCTCTGAGCTTCGAAAACTTTACCTCATCAATAACAAGTTTAAACTTGGTTGTGCACGGACTTTTGGTTCTCATGCCGAAGTTAAGCTATTATTATATTATGAGAATCACGATCTACTCACACCAAGTATAGATTACTTTGGATGCAGCAAGAAGAGTTGCCTATTATGTGAAGCTCTGCTCCAGAACTTACCTCAGCCAGTATCTACAAGAGGACGTCATGGTATTTGTTATCCTCAGTGGGCTGTTCCATTCACAAAATCTAAGGAGATTATGAATGCCCTGCAGTTTCTTGAGAATATCATCGTTAGGAGGATCGAGATGCACCTGAAGGGTCAAGCTGATGCAACATTTCTCCGCCAAGTACCTCAATCTACGGTTGCCTCTAATATTCCAACTTCGTCACTGGAGGGGATTTCAAGGAAGGCGGAAATGATGAAGACTAGTGAAGAGAATCGTCAAGCACTTGCAAATCAACGCAGTATATTGTAAGCTAAACTCTCCATACGTGTATCGCCGGTTTCTAGAGGCTAAACTTTCTACAGAGAGGGGCGAAATTCGAAATCAGATTTGAACCCAATGTCACCCCAGGGAACCCGATACAATAACAACAATTCTTGCGTGATGTGCAACACTTCACCTGCACGCTTGTGCTTGCGTTGCAAAAGCTGCCATGATTTTCACGCGCGTGTCAAAAAAGCGACCGGTCTTCCCATAAGCTTCTTTGTGAGCAAATGCCGAGCCTGAGCCCCCGTCCATCTCCAAACCATAAACTTGCTATATTCTTCCCTGAGACCCAGGTGACACCGGTATTTATGTGGATCGAGTGTTATCGCAAGGCTTCTTCAGAATATGAGCAATATGGAACAAAAGTCGAGTTTGAAACCGCGAATACACGTCCTCTCCTTGGAATGGATAATCCATTCCCCGGTAGTGTAAGGATTGAGTCCAACCCTAAACGTGACAGGACCCTTGGTTCCGGAATGACTGTCTGGTCGCCTAGGAAAGAGGGGTACTGCATTGAATTAATTATCAGAGAAGAGTTCCTCAAAGACGGATCAAAGCTTAATCGCAGCATCATAGAGTCGGTTAAAACTTCGGGAACAGTGCATCATAGGTGGTCTGGTCCGATCGTTGCAATGAGACAACTGTCGACTGAATTCTATGAAGACATTACTTTAGCTGACTTCCGACACATTGTTGACTATGTTGTCACCTATAACAGTTCCGAAGTACGGGAGATCACTAGTCCTCAAGTCCCGCTCAGCACACCTAGGGCCATCCGTGGTGTAAAGATCTGCTGCTATGGCGAAATGAAACTCCATGGAACGGAGCCGTATGTGCCAATTGAAGTTCCATATACGCATCCCATCGTCCATGAGTCGGATGTATCCCCCATCTCGAAGATTCTTGGGAAACCGCTCAGGCTGTGGAAGTTTCCCGACGTCGAAACATGGGTTGACCCTCCTGGATGGAATGCCAACATGTGTGCATCTAGCAACCCAAGACGCTGCGTTCTTGATGATGGGAGCTGACCCAGGAAACGACGACTGGGGATGGGCGCCCTTCCATTGGAACAGGGACATTGGTAACGCCTTGGCCATTTTTGATGACAGGACTGATCTTCCGGTCGATTATCTAAGGCTGATGTGCTATTTCGTCCGACGAAAACTCCTACCTATGTTCGAGGATTCTTTAGGAACGGGGCTTGTATCGAGGACGAAGGAAGAAGTCCTGAAGTTCATTACGCTTGAGAATATGGAGAAGTTTAAGGAGGAGGCAGAAGGTAATAAGGGAGCGTTCGCCCATACAATATGAGGTCTCTAAAACACTTCCATTATATAGGTCTTTCATTTCTCAAGAACAGCAGTGGTATCCATACGGGATATATGTTTGTGTACTTTTCAAATCTAGCGTTGGCTTGTTTCAAGTCGCTTCATTTCCCAAAGCTAACTTGAACTTTATATTTGCGTGATTCGATCGTCTTGGTCAATGCTTGATGCAGAATCCTGAATTTCAAAAATTGTAGTATAACTTTTTTCAAAAGGCCACCTACTGACGTAGCCTGAGGTCAATTGCTTCGAGAAGAATTCGCTGTCTGGAAAGATTACGTAGAGTGAGTGGCCCTGTGGTAAGTTTCAGCTTGAGTGTGTGCATCCTGATAGTAAATAGCGACTTACGCTATAGCAGCTGACATGCCTATGTTTCCTACCACTATTCTGACTACTGCGGAATCCTATTTAGTTAGCTGTCACGTATGATGGCTGAATCGGAGATACTTTGAGGGATGGACTCGGCACGAGGATGACGATGGATGCTATTCCTATGCTCATGACTAGGTAAGACAGAGTTGAAAATGGTAGAATGGATGATGAGCCTGCCTGGTATTTTGGAAGGGGTTTTGTTTCATTTCCTTTGTGCCTGTTGGAAGCCTTGGCCATCCGTTTCCATTTCTGTGTCTTTTAATCTGCGCTCCGTACCCCCCAAATATAGAACCAAGCTGTAGGATATCTGTAGTTGTCCTCCAGCGGACCAGCTGGCGCAGTCGATGTTGATCCAACTGATTGAATATAGGACGAGTTTATTGTGGTCCTTCGGCTGACTATGTTCGAGGGAGGCGTGTTTCAAACTAAAACTCAACGGTAGATAGAATGATGGTAAGACTTCTTTTGCATCTGGAGTTGGTCATGTCAGAATCGAAAGAGATCCATAAGGCAATAGAATCCAGGGTATTCCTTTAGAGACATAAACCCTTGTTATCGAGTACTGGTAGGATGCTCCTGACCATGAGAGGACGGAGCGATCTATGTTTCATAAATCAGCCTGAATTGTATCAAGATAGCTATACTCTACTACCGGTATTTACTCGAGCCAAGAGCACTAATGCATGCTTACACAAGAGGCGGAATGCCTCCGCCTCTTCAATCCGGCAATGCCCCTATGCCCCCAACGTTGTCCTGCTAGACTAGCAGTGTTAACCCAACTCAGTTAGCTCTTGATAATGATACGGATACGAATATTAATCGAGTATGCTGTAGCTGGTCAACGACTTATTAGGCCCCAAATAAACGTTAGCGTTTTGATGTTTTTCTTCGAGAGGTCAAAATCATAGCATATGAGACTGCATTGAGCAAAACATGGTCTGCGTTCTCTTCCCAGAGGTCCTCCCCTTCCAGCTTTGGTGACTTTGGACTTATTGATTCTTACTGTATGATACGGAGACACAATAGTTAAGGTTGTTGTCTCGGTCAGAAATACGATTCCTATACGAAGTACCAACCCTTGTAAACGTCCGACCGTACTAACAATACTTATCCGCTGTACCTTACTGTCGTACGTTGTGTTTACTAAAACACCTTGTCTCATCCCTTCCAAAATCAGCTACTAGTGTTTATTTAGGTATACCTCCTAACCCTTTTCAAATCATTTAACAAATTGCGGGTGTTATCGTAAAATGCTTGATTTCATTTTGCTGTGTCGACTTATCGCCCTCCCTCGCTTATTTATGCAAGGAAGTTGGTGAGCTGTGCTAGCCAAACGATTAGTAACCCCCGAGCCACCTGCCTGTCGGCCCTATTGATGGGGATAGGCTCCTCAATGACATGATTTGCCCTATTTAGTAAATACACGAGAAATCCATTCGCTCGTCCACAATCTACCAGAATACCCTAGTCTCTATTTAGTTAGAGACAGAAGCTCAGTGTGGCCACCAAGGGCTTCCGTCAAGTCGAGTTAGTCTATCAGAGACGGTGGAGAATGGACCGGAACGCCCAGCCATTGCCGCCTTTGACGGAGGCTCAGGAAGTAAAGGAACTCGATCTTACTAAGACTTAAAACTCCGTCCTCAAGATTAATAAGCCTCCTAGTCTTGGCATAACTCTTCCCCCGATGACTAAGTAAAAGAGCCACCATAATATACTAAAACTATTAATAGTTATCTACACTATACACACCTTGCAGTGAGGGTATTTATTTTGTATAAGTATGTTCATACCAGTACCCTCCAGTTTCTACTTCATCTCATCTTCACTACTGTGAACATCCTATCTGATTTTAAACATCGACTTCCAACTTATTCTGGAATATCGCACTCGATTTCGGAAAGCATTCCAAGTCATCAAACATGCTGTACGCGAGGATATTTTGAGGCGACGCATGAGTGATGGCAACTTCGTTGAGAGGGATTTGACAAGGCGAGCAGATTGTCAGGACGATTGGGATTGTGGAGAGATGTTTACGTGTGTTAAACCGGACATGGCAAAAAAAGGGGTATGCGTGTCAGACTCAAACGCTGCTGCTAGAAAAGGCAAGACTAGTACTCCAGCAAAAGCTCCAAAGGGAAAAGGACACCATTAAGGAGCTGACTAGATATCTCGTTTGTCTGTGCGATAAGGGAGTTCAGGTTTTGATTTGATTTTGGGCTTGGGCTTGGGTATAGACTTGGGTTTGGGCTTGGGCTTGGGTTTGGGCTTGGGCTTGGGTTCGGATTTGCTTTTAGGAACAGTTGCTAGGTGATTTATTCTATACATATAGAATAGCGAACAAAATTGTACACCAAGAGATTTAGATCTCGAGATACCAAAGCATTTTGAATTAAGCACTGTCTTCAATATGACTTTAGCGATTCAAAACAGTGTGAAATGCTCTTCTTACTGTCTTCCAGGTCTTTATATTTCTTATAAGAAGGCATATATAAAATGGCATTCTTAATAGCCATAAGAATGAAGTATAAGTTATTTCCTTCTTTAGGTGCTACATATATTTAATAGCGAAACTTTAAAATAGTGTTATAATAAAAGTAGAATATAATAGTAGTTGCGACTCTAATTTCATAAGCCAAGCTCGCGATGATTCAACTTCAATTGAGAGCGTTGAAATAAACAGATTGGTGTTTCAATTTGTAGTCATGTAGCTTCCGTATTTGGCAATATCTCCTCGGTTGTAACGGTCGAATTAAGGTTTAAGCTAGTATCGCTAAAGACTCGCTCGCGTTTCTCATTCGCTATAAAAAGGCGCAAATTTAAGGTCCCGTCTGAAAAAGGGTCGGTAGATCTTCGGCTTCGCTGTAAGATCTTGGCTGGGAACTGGAGGAACTGGAGGAGGGGAATTTCGACCCAACGTAAGAATCATAATTTTATCTTATGATCACGTGACACAATCAGGTACACTAGCAAGTGTTTGAAAATACTTTCCCAAAATCGGCTGTCTTAATGCTTCAAGAATAACCACCGCGCTTAACAACTCATACGTAGAAGCTAAGAGAATTCCTCTAAACGCAGCGCATCTCAAATGCACAATTATGATGATGGTATCACCCTGCGCCCCAGCGCCTGCTGCCACGGCTTTCAATGCCTGATGTTGAAGTTGCAAACGTTAATTCGATAGATTTAAACCTCCCGCCTAAACATTGGGTGATCAGTAACATGATGGCGAGGGGGCTCCAAGTAATTACGTACCAGATTGGCTGACCCTTCTCAACTTTCGGAGTGTTAAGAGCATTTCGATCAGCAAATGGATCGTTCTCGTCCTCGTCCTCATAGTCATCCTCCTCCTCCATTGGAGCTGGAGGGGGTGGTGGTGGAGATGCCATTTTGGGCCGTGGAGGTTGAGCTGGACGTTGCTCTGGGCTGCTGCTCTTTCCAATATGCAGTCCAGCAAGCTCATGCGCAGCGTCCTCATCCTTCTCCTTGCCTTTGCTTGAAATTACTTCCGTAAGTCAGTAAATGCCTTAAAGAGCTTTCAGAAATAGAGTTACCATTGTAAATATGCTGTTGTTCGGCCATTTCATCTTCCGAATCGCTGTCTGCGTCGATTGATGAATCAAGCTGCTTGAAACTATTGATCGCAGTCCCCAGTTCATCATTAGCATGAAGAAGTGCACCAAGGAATTCAGGCGAGCTGTCAACAAGATACACCTGAAAGCAAAATCAGTGAGCGCTCTATTAATTGATAATTGAACTTACGTATCGTTGAATTCTTCTCTGGAGCTTTTCACAATTGTTAAAATATGTAACTGCTGCCGGATTCTCCGAGACTCGCTCACGCTCTCGATTGATCAATCTAAGAGCATTTAGAAGATTAGTGGATGCTACCGAAGACTCCGCAATGCATGTTTGAATATTTGATCTCTCGGCTGCAATATCAAACTTCTTCCCCTTCTTCTTTTTCTCCTCCTTGCCTCGTTTTTTATCCTTCTTAGCCTTTGTTGACTCAGCATTAACGCTCGGCTGTGTTGAAGAAGAAGCTTCCCATGGGGGTAGTGATGAAGATTTTATATTTGTGTCTGGACTTTCCTGCTCCTCTTCATCTTCGTTTCCGAATGGGTTCTCATCGCCAGGCTTTGGCTTTGGCTGTTCTTGGGGCGCAGGTTTGCGTCGAGGCAGTTGCTAGAATATATTTAGCAGATTAAATCTTGGCGTTCGGTTTAATTTACCTTGTAGAGAGCAGCAGCCTGCTCCATCCCTCGAGTGTTCTTGAATCCCACTGCCCATGATCGGAACAGAACATTACATTTGTTTCTGACCTTTTGCTCTGAAGCCTCTGAAGTAGCACAGATTCGCAGGCGTTCCAGTAACATTTCATCGGCGATAATTCTTTGAGAGCGAGAGCCACCATTTTGAATAAGAGCATCAAGGATTGTCAGAGCTCGGAGTTGTTTGTGAGCATTGCCATATTTGAGCTTCTTTCTGATTGCTCTTGCTGCTTCAGAGGGACCGGTAGCTTGAAGGTTGATCGCTTCGACTAGAGCTGGAATATCGCTCAGATCATCTTCTTCAAATTCTTCGTCGGTCACCCGCTCGATGGCAACGGTAACTGCCGTAAAAGGATACTTCTGAAATTGTGTTCAAGTATTAGTGAAAGATCTAGTTGTTTATTCAATATCGCTTTGCATTTTGAGTCGTTCGGAATACAATCCAACACAAATAGATATGTTGGGTGGAATGACACAAAGGTATCAAGCCCATGTTCCCAATATGGATGGATTAGGCTGACATACGGAAAGTGACAAAGAATTATGAAAACCCAAGTGAGGAAAACAACGCAAACGGTGAATTACTATTTAATTAATGAGATATCAGATACTAACTTTGGAAAACATATCTGAGACGGACTGCGGGGTGCCCACAGCAGCTCAAGACCGATGGATGACACGTGGAAGATGAGTATTGTCCTAAAACCAAAAGCGGAGCTTTATTCCAATCTACTTGCTCTAACTCGGCCTGCACTCTATGTGCTTGCGAAAGTAGTCGTGGTCTTTAGAGATCTATGTGCATAGACAGAAGGTTGCCTAAGGAGGGGGGATCCGAAGGGAGGTGGGGTAAAGCTGGTTTCAGTGAGGATTGCGATAAGCCGAACTAGACAGTCATGCGAGAGCTAAAAGATCGAGAGGGTGCGCCTCAAGAAGATTATGACTATCTTAAAAGGGTATAGGCGACGACGTAAACAAACCTCCGAAGAACCGCGAGCGGCGAGCTGGTAGTTGTAAGCAAAACGGAAGAGAAACAGCCTACAGCTCAGGAACACATGTGACAGCAAGCTCCCAGCCCGATGATCATCCGCATGACGCTAGAGAAGCGGCCGAGTCGAGCCGAGCCGACGTCCCTTGGTGGATATTGATATACAAGTATCTCTGTACTCTGTTCGACACCACCAGACTCTTCCTTAAAAGGGCATTATCATTCTTCAACTGTCGCACAATTGGCAATCCAATTATGGTTAAACGCCTTATTTGTACCGAGAGAACTTCGATTGGATTCCACACTTAGGAAGAGGGCGCGCTTCAAGGTGGAGGGCGTAAAGAGAATTCCTCCCATGGCCTTATATTGAGGTTGGGATGAGGAGATGAGATGTTCAGTGAGGACAGCTACTCATAATACTAATAAGTGAGTCGGTCTGCCCCCAGCACAACCCCCTCTACTGACTTTAATGGTGGATGTAGAACGCACGATAACCTAGACTAGGATATGGCATCCTTCACGGCTATCAATCCCACGCGAGCACAAGGCAAATTCATCGACCCGCTAGAGATCTTGCAGGAGAGACCCAATAGCGAAGACCTATATGATATTCCAACCGAGCCTACAGTTATGACGAGGAGGAAGCGAGGAGCTTCTGCAAGGAAATGTCGGACGGTATCCCTTGGAGTCGTCTGGGAATACAGCGATGAGGATGTAGAACAAGGCCCTATACCAAAGCGGCGAAAGACTGCGCCTTCGAAGCCCGCGGACCCAGCAAAGAAATTTGTTGATAATGCCGCTATACTCCCAGAACATAGGCCCTTTGATTCTCGGAAGAAAAATGTCAGGTCAGATACCAGGCTTGTGGTATCACAATTGATGACACAACCTGATTCAAGGGACAAACCGAAAAGAGGAAAGGCGTTGACCAATAAACAAAACAAGAAGAAGGAAAATGCTCCATTTCAAAATACCACTGTGACCAAATATCTTCCTTCTGGCCAGGACGAAGAAAGTCTCCAGACAAAATCCATCATCAATCATCGTGGGTGGACAACTACAGAAGATATGGTCAAGGCAAACTCGAATCTCGTTACCCAAACAACCTTAGATAAACTAGCTACCTTTCGTTACAGGTCATCGATTAAAACGCAAGCTGATTACCTTCCCACAAAGCTTTTCGAAAACAAAGATGGAGGGCCTGCAAATACTATGGGGCAGAAGCAACATGATCCCTCCCAAGATGTCAAGTCTTCAGAGTCATACTCCGCGACCTATGTTGACCAGTCATCCCCTCCTAAGTTGACCTACAATGATGAACACTTGGTGTACACTCAAGACCCTCACAATCCTGCCTCTTCTCTCTATAATGGGGTTAAGCCCAAAGAAGATAATATGTTCCTCAATGATGTCATATTTGTTACTCAAAATCCGTCTCCTGGCACTTCAGTGCATGAATTTCTAAAAGAGAACTCATCTACACTTGTTATTACGCCCATATTAGAATCAGAGTCTCAACAAGTCATCTCTGGCGCTCGATCCTGCAAAGATCTCAAAGCTGTTACCTCGAACGAAAATAGAGTCTCGAAAAATCTAGCTGAATCTGATGAACGAGAACTGCCAACTCGCCAAGCTTGCAAAGATGGCCCTCTTCGGCAACTCAATGCCGTTCAGATTGAACAATCAGATGTTGATAGCTTTGAATCTATTCCTAAGAATGCTATAAATGGTTACGATCTAGAGGAATTCGATGAAGGTTTTGATGACTCTGAATTCCTTCAAATGGTCTCGGGTGCGGTCATCTGCCAGAAAAATGCCGGCTCTTCTAGGCACATTGATCTAACTGGACTGAATGATAAGCGCAAACTTAATACTCGGGCCAACCTCCCAGTGTCTTCTACCATTCTAGAAACCTCAAGCAAAACCCTTCAGGCAGGACACATATCTCGTCCGAATAGCAGCCCCAAATTTTCCATTTGTGAGAACAACCAGCTTACATCACCGCAAATTCTTGATTCGATTACGGATGACGACTTTCCGATAGACGAAGCTGACGAAGAGGAAATGTGGAAGCTCTCAGAAGCTCCAGGGGGCTTGATTGAAAAATCTCAAGCACCTGAAAGTGTACACTTGGACTTTGCTAATAATCCTACCTTAGGGGAAGTATTTGAAAGTTCTCTTCAATTCTCACCTGTCAATTCAAGAAATTCTTCTGGATCGCCAAGGAAGTTGGTAGGAGATATTACTAACAACCATAGTTTCCATGAACCCCTTGCACATCAGCGGGACTTTGACCAAACCTTGTCGGGCGAAGTAGCTTGGGCCTCTGCCCATTCACACAAGCCCACGCAGAATCAGGAAATTTTGATGTTGCCTCCGCCTCGCCCTGTACGAAAGAATGTGGCAAGTATCATGAACCAGAGACAACATCCGTCTTCTCAAACTAGGCAGGTAGAAACATCCCAATCTCACACCCGGTATTCAAAATCGCCAAATGCTATGAGTCTTGCCTACTCAGTCATAGACGATAGTCATGAATACCAACCGCTCAGCCCATTCGCTCGCCCCGATTTCCCCACCTTAGTCCGCGATCGCTCTCCCATCATCGGTATCTCGACGCACACCTTCCTCCGCGTCTGCTTCCGGATAGGCGAGATGCTGAAGGAAGGCGCTCGGTGCGAAGCCTTGAAACAAGATGCTACCATCGAATTATTCGCACGTGTCTTATCCTCGTCCCGCGAACCGGGGACGACGAAACAGCACTTCCAGTTTGCGGATCTGTGGCATGATCGTCCTCCGTTTCCTAGTGGCATACTCGCGAACTGTAAGTTGTCGGAATTGGCGAATAGGGAGAGTAAGGCTTTCGTTGATGCCGAGGAGGGGAAGATGGCGAGGTGTTTGGGGAGATTGAAGAGGGAGTCTAAGAGTGCTGCTGGGTGGACGTTGCATCTTATTAACATTAGAGAGACTGATTGGGAGGAGATTAGGTGGACTAAGAGAATTGTGAGTGCTGACCAAGTGAACGTGGAGAAGGTATGATTGTGCATGTGGATGTTGTGAGCTGAAGTTGATATGACTGGCAAGCTGGCTATCATTGCTATCACATATTTTGCTTGCCTTAGGCTTGACTAACATTTAGACATCACTAAAAAAGCTAGAGAGCGCATCTTACATTAGTATACTCAGATTTGCAAGCCTAGCTCATAGGCGTGGGTTACAAAATTAAATAGAATATAAACACAAACACAAAAAAGGCCACCGGTAGCCAAAATCTCCAAAGTGTTTCATCATATCCCACAGAAGGAGGTCATCCTTCTTCATTAAACGCCGTAAAAGAATCCATCATCGCTCCTTAAATACCGTCCTCTACACAGACAGTTTCGTAAACTCCTCCTATCCAACCCCATATCCACAACCAAGTGTTCTACCATAAGCAAGGCAGAACACAAACCGTGACCAAACTCCCTATACGACCGCTTCCCACGCCTCTACCTACTCCCGGCCCTAATCTCCCCCCCGCCAACAGTGCTTGCTGTAAAACTGCCCTTCGGCGGCCCCCTACCACCGCCCCCCGTAGCCGCAACCAGTACGATACTCCCACAAATCACGAAGAAAACCAGCATCACGAAAAGAATCAGCAACACAGAGATCATGCACTGCTTCCTAGCCGCTGCTTTCGGGTTCAAGTTCCTCCCGTTATAGGAGACGCAGCAGTTGGAACCGCGACCACTCGTGAGGGCGCTTTCGAGATCGGGAGAAGCGTCGGTGAAGGAGACGCAGCAGTTGTCGCGACTGGGGCGGTCGTTATCGGATGTAGGGCCGGACTTTTGCTCATTTTCGCGCTCGAGCTAGGGTTGGTTACCTGTCAGCTTGCTTCCATTTTTTTGCGTGCAAATTTTTGGGTTTGCAGAGATCCTGGTTTCTCGTGGTTTGGGTTTCAAGCTTAAGGATGGGGATGGGGATTGCGGAATTGTAATCCAAGTGGATGGGAAATGTAGAGGGGGTTCGACTTACAAGTAAACGCCCAATGCTCTCCTCTAGCCATTCAACTCTCTGTTTCAGCCCCGCGATCGTGGCTAGTGCATCGTTGCTTGTGCCTCCTACCTCTGTATCATCGCCCGTTACTGTACTAGGCGCTACGCCCCATAGTTCTGCGGCGAAACTGCGATGTGATTGTGGGGGAGCGATTGATGGCGCGGTGGTTGATGGCGTGGGACGAGGCGTACCCGGCGAGCTGTGTGTATGGAAGGAAGGAGGGGGGGAGTCGGGGATTGATGGAGGTGTAAACTGTGTTTGGTGTTGAGAGGAGATTGATGCCCTGGAGGAGAGGATAGAGGCGGGGGGGTAGGGAGTGTAGGCGGGGTGGTTGATTGGGGAGAGGACTATAGGAGAATCGGCATCGTGTTGAGGGACCTATTAGTTTTTTGCCATTAGTGTCACTTCTTCTCCGTTTGCCTCATTTCAAGACTTAGGTATAGAACTCTGGTGTTGCGATTGGGAATTGGGACCGTGAATTGAGGCTAGGCAGCAGTTTAAAGCGTATCAAGAGAGGGTTTGAACAGCAACATACCTGATCATACCGTTGCCGACTCATGCTGTATTCTTGAATGCCCTTTTTAGGTCTGATGTTGATAGCTGAACTAGAATCCAATATGTGGTTGAAGATTGAAGCCTAGAGAGAGTGTACGTTTCGTAGAGAGTAGCTAAAAGTGTCATGGAGTCGGAGATTGTGGGGTGATTGAAAGCCGTGCCGCAGCTGAAATCGAACCTCCCTGCCTCTGTATCGCTGACGCGGCGGGATGTTTAGGTCTGCTTACGTCCAAATCAGCGAATAAGATGGTCTTTTGAGATAGGATCTCACAATCCCATGCGTTTTTTCCTTGTTTTTGGGAAGTTGGGGAGAAGTTGGGGCTACATATTAGGGGGGTCACGTTTCTATCTCGCAGTGGCCAAAATAGCTATGAATTATTTGACTTAATGATAAAGTCTAAGGGAAGCTAATGCTTATAGCTTATAGATTTATACATGATTAAAGAGTTTCGACGGTTTTGGGTTCCCTTGGTCAAGAGAATTTTCTGTGACTTAGTCTTGGCTTGATGACGTTCTCACTATGTCGAGGTCAGATACGATACTACTCTCGTATGCACCCCACCCCTCCTCTTCTCTCAGAATTCCGCATGGAAAGAAATATGAAAGGACGGGTGAGCCTTATCAACTAACAAGTCATACAGCCATTATCGTACATACCTTCATGATCTTGCCTGGTTGAAAGACAGCCAATATCTCTTATCGCTTTCCTCGCCATTTCTTTAAGCACTTTTGAAGTTGAGAAAGAGCGACAAGATGGCATTTAGAGCAGTGAGCAGTTTAGGAAAGTATGTGTTCTAAAAGTGTGGGATAGATGTACTGCCTGTCCTTTTAACTCTCGCAATTACATCTTTAAACTGAACTTACACTCTCTACTATAGCTTTGACGAGTTCCCTTTAGATTTTGCTACACCCTCATCAGCACCACTTCTCTTTGTACAAGGAACGGGGAGAAACTCACACTCCAACTCGCTCTTCTTAATCAAAAACCTCTCCATCGGTGCCCCGTCGACAAACCTTTCCGCCAACGCATCTATACTATTAATTACCGCTATCAGCCTGCCATCCCGCAGCGGCGCATTCATCAGCCTCTTCGTCTCCATCATACTCTTCCCATCATTCATTTCCAACTGTTCATCCAAGTACTTCCTTACTCTAACTTGAAACTCCCCGTCCTTCGCATCAAAAACCCTATTCACAATCCCGAAATTCTCAAGCTCTTCAGCGGATAATTTTCGTCCAAACATCAGGAACTCATTAGCCCTATGCACACCCATGCTCTGCGCAAATGAGATAGCGCTCCCGTTCTCTGGCACGAGGCCCAAAGCGGAAAATGGGACTTGGAGGTAGCAAGACGAGGAGGCGAGCACGATGTCTACCACTCCGGTGAACCAGGCCGCTCCGGCTCCTACTGCTGGTCTATTGAGTGCTAAGACAAATACTTTCGTATGGTCGATTATGCTGCGCAGCATTTCCAATGCTGAGATGTTACCATCTACTTGATCTCCAGTATGGAAGAAGTGGACTAACCAGGCATAAATTTATTCATATAGGCAATTTTCTTGCCTGACTTTGTAGTGTATTCTTCAGCTTCCGGGAGGCCATTATCTAGGCAACAAAATTAATCAGTAATCTTACAGCCTTTCTACTCGTCGTCTTTCCTATGCAGGAAGTATGTTAACCTCAAGGGTGTTTACTTCGTATATCAGCGCCAGCAGAAAAGAACCGTCCTTCCCCTGTGAAGACAGTGAATACCGTCTCGGGGTGCTCATTCAATTCTCTAATTGTCGAGATGGTTTCAGCCATTAGGGCTCCTCCGAAGGAATTGAGAGATTTAGGGCGATTAAGCTGCGTAGGTTTATTAGCCTAGAAGAAAATCGAAAGGGGAGAAGATTTACCTTGATAATTCCAATCTTGCCTGAGATTTCCAAGATTATGTCTTTATACGCCATATCGGCCAGTGTTTGTGAGTCCAGGGTTGAATTGGATTTCTAATCAGGCTTGAAGTGATTGTACCTTCATATTTCCAATTCTTGATTGGATTCCAAAAACAAATTTACTCAACCGCTACATCAGGTTTTTACAAGAGGATAGAGTACAGTCAGATTAGCTTCATGATCCTAGTCTCGACTCTAAATCCTTGTTGCGGGGAAGACTGGTCCATAAGCCTCGGCATCCGGATTCTCACTCGCCAACTTCGTTCCTCCAATTCAAAGCTCGAGAATGAAGCCTTTCCGCGGCCCTCCTTGAGAGTTACAGACATTTGCTTAGGTATAAAAATAAAAACAATTGCTGCAATGAAACGCAACCCCTATCCACCCCATCTCCGTTATATCACTATGGTTTTCCCAATTAAAGAAAGCAAGCCGTTTACTAGTGCGCCCCAGTGCAATTCCTCTCAATGTAGATACAAATGTCAATCAAATAATACGATCTAGATTGGTAGGGACATAATCGAAGCTGTATTCTCCTTCAAAGCTAGCTTCTCCGCGGGTAAGCTGCTTGAGCAATAGATTGAAGGAGGGATGGGGGGATGAGAAGGCATATATTGGGAGGACATTGCTCAAGTCTAATCGTCTAATATATGTTTAAAAGAGCACGTATCCATATTTTCTCACCAACCTATAATGAGAGCGGCCGGTTGCCACCTCTTCACTAAACAACGACAGCCTTCTCTGCTGAAGACATGTCTCTATAAACAGCAACGTTGAGTATGATTGCATATCATACAAGTACCTAAAAAAAAGTAGCACTAGTTTAAGTCAACAAATTAGAGATTTTTCGTCCCTTCCTTGCCTTGCAAACTTGTTCTCCTTTGCAAGCTCGAAGTATACCAAAGCACTTTCCAAAAATGAATGACCCACCCATCTCATTTCACACCTTAAGTAAACTACAAAGTTTGACCTAGATTCAAAGCATACCAATCATCCAATTCTTCATAGTAAAACTTACGCATTGATAAAATATTCTCAAGATATTATTTGCTAAAACTAATCGTAATGGGGTTTGATACCTCGCTAATTAGCCACACCGGCACGCAGACATTCGAGGGCATCCGCACCACAGTCCACAGCCAACTCCCCTTCGCCTTCGTACTCCGAAACCTCTACGAGGAGATCGGTTTCCCAGGACGACTCAAATGGCCCGGCATAAGCAAAAATATCTGCGAGAAGCGCAAATACAACGTCGATACACATCTCGACTTTCGTAAGGCGATTAAGGATGCTGTCGGTCTACTCGGCTTCATGATGTATCAGGTATGCCCTTTTTTCTGCTATATCCTCCGCCGTGAGAACTCTCGCTAACGAAAATAGGAATTCGACCATGGGGCCTGGCTTCCTCTTTTCTGTATCGGCCAAAAGAAGCGTGTAAGCAAAGATCACGTCTACGAGTATCTAGGCATGAAACGCATTCTCCTCGGCAACCCATTCCTGGAGAGCAAACTGCTGGCCCTGAATTTAGCAGCGGGCCTCGCTCTCCCGGTCGAGATCCTAGTCTCCGAGGTTCCGAAAGAGCAAGGCGGAGGTACGGATATCAGTTATAACGAGCCGACAATTCCATATCTACCCTCGACAGAGGAGACCTTCCAAGAAACAAAAGACAAGCTGGATGAAAAGTTGAAACTGGTTGCAGAGAGGGGAGGCTATACGGATCTTGTCTACAATTGCAAAGGATGGGAGGAGGGTAGACCTGATGTAATAGCAAAGAGTATTACCAGCGAAGATCTGGTTCGCAAGCCGCCCAATGCAGAAATTCCGACGACCAGCAGAAGTGGTAAGAAGAAAGGAAGCCACCCAAAGATCGTCTTGCGACACAATCCGCGGCAGACAACGTTAAATGCAGAGAAAACAGTGGCTTGTGAAGACCAAGATCTGGTTGACGAGCAGCTGAAGAAAAGAGAGCTAACTCCGCCAGAGAGCTCTCCTGAGAAGGAAGAGCCTGTGACCATGGTAATTCGAACCAAAGGCGACGAAAATCTGGTTGGCGAACAGCCAACGAAAAGAGTTTTAACTCCGCCCGACAGCGATCCTGAGCAGGAAAGGCTTATGAACGTCGTAATTCGAACCAAACAGTTAGCCATATTAGATCCAGAAGAGTCAGAGGATAGTTCCAGTTCAGTTGTCGCCGCTAAGACGTGGAAAATGGGCAACACTAAATGGATCAGCTACGGTGCTCCAGGGTGGGAGACTGAATCGGATTCCGAATCTGAGTCCGAATATGAGCCCAAATCCGAACTCGAGGCACACGAGTCCAAAAAAACAAAACGATCCGCTGAGACAACGGCCTATGCCATTTTTGACCCCAGGATCAAGCGACGTGTGATAGAAGTTCTCACCTTGAGCGATGCAGAGAAGGAGGTGTTGAAGACAGCAGCCAAGGTGGAAGCGGCCGAGGAGTTGGATGTCAAGCTGAGAGCGTTGGTGAACCATATTGCTACGAAGGTGACAAGCATGACGCAAGACGTTGGCGGACAAGATGAGGCGCCAGGAAAAATTAAAGTGGCTGAAAAATGGTTCAAAAAGAAGGGGATATTATCCTCACGGAAAGGGCTGGAGGGGACAGCAATGACTTGGCACCTTCGCTTCTGAACCATTCTTTGTGAAAGACCAAGAAATTCATAACACAAACATCCCACATGCTAAAGTGATTGTGCAACATTAATTGCTGTACGGTCCTCAGGGCACTTTTTGTCAACCCCAATGTTCAAAGGCGTTTGTATATTTAGGGGCGTTTGTAGGCTTAGACCTTGGGGTCCATCCACTCGCTCGCCAGTAGAGCTACATAGCCATTCCAATCGGTAGAACAAAACAACTCATACTTGAAAATATTTATAGAGGCCAAATTAACAGGAGGATTAAAGTTCAGTTGATGCCTAAATAGGAGACGCTTGTTCCTCTAGGCGATACCATCCTTTCCAAGCTACGTTGCAGAGCTTAACGCCGCAACCAAGTATCCATCTAGATGCCGCAATATTAATTGACCAGAAAATATATCATACACCATTGAATTCGTTAAGCTCAGCCCTGGCCAAGTTGTATATCTACACGTACAGAACCATGCTATGCAAACACTGTAGAAGAGGTAGGACGTAGCCTGAGGAGAATACAGCATCCCAGCCTCTCTGGCAAAGGACGGAAGAGTAGAGTTGTGTGAGTGCCATTCGGGATAAATGGCGCCGGAATTATTAAGGTTTCGAGGGTATCAATTCGCAATGGCGGGGAAACCTGTGCCCCCAGTCTCTGAAGGAGGAGGTGGGGGAGGTTGTGGAACCTAGTTTTGAATTAGCTTCAAGGATGCAAACTGATAGGGCCAAATCTTACTTCTAATCTGGTATTCTCAGCCATCATCCTCTGGAACCCAATTCCTACCCCTTCAATAACAGCCAAAAGACATGCACATCCTATAGCGGAGTTCCTTGCGGCCTTGTAACCTCCTCTGACAGCTAACGCGCCTCCTGTGAAGAATCCTGCAATAACTACCAGTCCGTTAGCTTTTCTCCTGGGTCCCACCTCTTCGGCTTATTGAGTACAAGACACATACTGGCATTGTATGGATCTTCCTTCTTCCTTATCCCCTTGACCGCGCAGTCAAACGTACTGAACAACCCACCCCAGACTCCGAAGTTACCCCCCAATACTGGTGCTCGGGCTTTGATTGCTGTGAAGGCACCAATTCGTCGCTCGCCATAAGGCGAATTTCGATAGCCTTTGACACCATGCCATACTGCTCCTCCTATTGCCTGCATGGGAGTAGGTGTTAGCTAATTTCTCGGTCTGAGGGGGCAATCAGGGGCGAGATAGGATTGGGGCTCTAGTTGAGCTTCGCTGCTACGCAAGAGAACTGGACAACTGCATACCCCCATACAAAAGGCTCCTCCAAAATCATTCAATGCCACCCAAGGACATGGGTCTCGCGTATGATCCATCTTCTATGATGTCTTTGCTTGGTATAGACTCTTGCCGCTAGACACGTCTTAGATAGATGAAAGATGGCAGGCGGAGGGAGTTGAATTGGGCTGCGGGTGAGAAGATGGGTGTTGATGGACAGGACGTCGATAACCTTTTCGGATGGAGATCCAAGCCGATGGCGCTAGAATTAAGAATTTTTAGGCCCGCCCAGCGGAGCCGCGGACATCACGTGGAGCGGGCTTGGCACTGGAACATGCTTAACGCTCCGCTGCTTCTCGGAGGACCCCTCAAAATACACACTGGCGGGTTATTTCCCCCTCCCAGTCCATTTGACTACTCCGTAATTCTTTAATTCTTATTCGCCTGCTTAGGATTTGAGAGTTCACCTCCAGCAGCTATATAACGAGTCTCATGCGGCTTATATATATCACAAGTAAGCAAGCTCTTTCTATACACTTCGCCTAGTCTTCTTCCGTTAGCAAACCTCCCTCCCCAAATCCTCGGATCTTCCTCTTCAACTCTTCAAACACGAAGTCTTGTCAACTCCAGACTCGACAGACCCAAACCAGATGATATTTACCGCACGGCTCTCGGCGTCATTCTCTTAATAAGATTAATCGGCCTCCTCCTTGGTGGAGATCATCCTTCAACTCCGTTACCACTTGCCTCCTCGCCAGCGCACCACGCCTCTGTTCCGATCGTGATTCGCCATATCGGCTTTTACGAGGAGTAAAGTTCCAATGGCTTGTTCGTTGCGGTGTATTTTAAAGTTCTCTTCATCCGATGATCCTAGCACATATTGTCTCAACTCCCGCCGATCTGAAACTCACATCAAGGGGAAAGATCGGATAAGTTCTCTTGAAGTCTAAGCACAAAAATGGCAAAGACATTCTCATTTCTCCCCTAGGATAATTGTTTTTAGTAATTTACTGCCTTGAATCTCTTCACAGGTTATTCTCTCACATAGTTTATGCAAAGTTGTTCTTATTCCACGAGATTACATTATGTGGCGCTCGCATTGCCCACATAGGTTGAATACTATCTCGCCTCTGAGGCTCTGCGGTTCGTCCCAAAATCGGCTACTTCGGCGTTAAGCGAGGGGCGGTTGTATCAGATCTCTTGTATCATATCTTCCCCTGTTTTATCTGATCGGATGCATGTTCAGTAACCCTTCCTGTACCAGTTCCCACACGAACAGACCCTGCTAGCTTCGCCTTAATCTTCGTGGCGCATTGTTTTGGCGATGTTCTTCTGGGAATGCTGTTTGTTAGCATCATTTCCCGTACCTTTTTGGGAATTCCCACGAACTGAAACTGCAAACCCCCATACCGAAGTAGCAAGGCTGAGGCGTAGCTAACAAGTAGGGGTCCATTTAAGCTTCACCATGTTTGAAAGATAATCATTAGCAAGCAGCTGGGGGCGCACTGCGCCTAAGCTCATTTCCTTCAACGTCCCTGTTTTGAATTAGACGAAGATAAAAGGTTCCCGATTCCCTTCTAGCATCCTTTTTTCCCTATCGATATTTTTCGAACTACATTCTCTTGGATCGTTACGTTACGTTCTTTTAGTTGACTTATTCATTATTTTCTACACGACTGCGTCGTCCATTTTCCATTCTTTTGCAGCAAAATTATTTACCGGCAGGACCATTATACCTTATTACACCTTTACACAATTCCAATAAATCAACTCAAGCATCATGTTGACTCAATCTATCCTCGTTTTACTTGCAACAGCCAGTCTTCTCGAAGCTGGGCCTGTGAATCAAGCCAGACATTTGCACGCCGACATCCATAAGCGTGCCACTGGAACTTCTGCTACCGGTTCTACAGGAACCACGCTCTTGGCCAATGCAATCCAGAGCGGCTCATTCCTTGACGGAAGCACCGAAATTGGTGCGGCTGAAGTTGGCCAGGCCAAGTCTGCAACTTCACAAAACAATTTCATCAACTTTTGCTCCGGGCAGGAGCTTACAAATGGGCTGCAAATTACTACTGGCTCTTGCAATGGAATCCGTAGGTCTCGTATCCGCATAGCCGAACGTCTTACTGACAATGCTTAGCCATGGGGTTTATTCCAGCCAAGACGGCAATGGTTTCCAGCATAATAACTTTTCCTCTTCCTGGAAGTGCATCCATCCAGTCAGACACCACCTTCAATGTCACGGTTCAAATGTCCAATTTAGTTGCTGGCAGTTTCACCAATGCCGATGCCACTTATTTTGCAGCCCCACAAACACTCGTGGATGGTAAGGTTCTCGGTCATACTCATATAACAATTCAAGACATGGGAGCCTCTCTCAACCCTAAAACCGCGCTTGATGCTACTCAATTCGCGTTCTTTAAGGGAATCAACGATGCTGGAAACGGTGCAGGTCTTCTCTCTGCTACTGTCGCGGGCGGCCTACCTGCTGGAAACTATCGAGTGTGTACAATGGCATCTTCGTCTAATCATCAACCTGTTATAATGCCCGTTGCCCAGCGAGGTACAGCAGACGATTGTACCAAGTTTACGGTTATTGGAAACGGGAAAACTGCAAATGTTGCATCTAATAATGGCTCCGGTGGGCAGGCTGCAGCCGCTCTTGCTGCTAGTGCGGTTGCTGCTGGGCCTGGTGATGTTGTGAGTTCAAGTGCTTCGGTCGCAAGCTCTTCGGCAGCCAAAGCCAACAAAGCAACCTCTACGTCAGAAGTTTCAACTACTACCAAAGCCGGTCAAGCTTCAACAAGCTCCACCTCAAAAGTAACGAAGTCATCCAAAGTCGGAAAGCTCGTTGCCACAGGAGCTCCATTTGCCAACACCACTATCAGTTCCACTACCACCAAGGCTAATAGTGGTGGGAAATCAGACTCTACTACCTTAGCATCTGCCCCGGCCGAAACATCAGCTACAAGCGGGAAAGGCAAGTCAGGCAATGCCGGTTCTTCTACCACAACCACCACTATCGTCAAGAAAGTAACTGTCATTGAGTCCTTCTTTGAATTTATCTTCTCCCTCGGTGGTCTCCCACCCTCAGTCTCTAAAAGTGGAGACTCTTTCGCGGTCCTAGAAGAACTCTTCGATGATCTCGCCTCAGCCGCTTCGGCAGCATGCGGCCATCAATTCACGACCTGCGTCTCCTTTACCGGTGCTGGGTTCTCTTTCGAAGAATGCTCCACCCAAAAGGAAACTTGCAACTCGGCTGCCTCCACGGCGTCTGCATCTTCTACTCCTGCTACCCTCACAGCTACCGTGACTGTTCCTCCTACTGCCACGGTTACTGGATCAATCATCTCTGAACAGACAGTAACCACAACTATTACGGCTTCAGCTACTTCAGATGCGGCTGTCGCGCAAGTTGCCACATCAGCAGCAACCGCAGCGACCGAATCTGTCTCTCTTGCTACTAACTCCGCCCCGGTTGATGCCCCTACCGCGACCGGTCTCCTCGCCTTATCTACCGGCCTCCCTACATGCGGTCTTGTCACTGCTACAGTCTACGTCGACTTCCCATCCGAAACAGCCACTGCAGGACTAGCAATCAGCACCTCGGCACCATTTTCCAACAGCACGGCAATCGCTACCTCGACGCCAGTTGCCGCCGCGGCATCAGTTGCCACCTCGACATCAGTCACTAAAAGTGCCGCGCTTGGAGGCCTTGCAGCCCCGGCAGTACAAGACAGTGGCGATTCCACCCGGCCATTCGAGGTCAACGGGAATACATTCGTGAACAAGGCGGCGGCGGTGCAGAGATCTTGCGACATCCAGTTTAATCTCTGTGCGGATGCGTTTAATGGGAAGACCGCGACTGGGTTTACGATGAGCGATTGCCAAACGCAGGAGAATACTTGTCTGGCTGCTTCTTCGTAGGCGGCAGATGCGAGTGTTTTGTATGAATACTAGATGGAGAGCTGGATTTGGTTGGGGCGCGGGGGGGAATATGTGCCTTTTATGAGAAATATCGTTCTGTGTATATGTCTGCTAGATCTAGATACCAAGGGGAGAGGAAGCCAATGACATTCAATTGCTGACTTGAATTGTATTTTATGATGTATTTGTATGATCTCTCACTCTTCTTTCTAGCTTTTGCCTTGATATATCTGACGAGTACATACTTTTTTCTTTGACAGATGATGATCTTGTAGGTATTACTCTTCCACTTTCCCTGCTCGCTGTGGCCATCCTTAGATGCAGTGCTCAACAACAACATTTTCCCATTTTCAACCAATAAGCTATACTAGCATATAGATATATCACCATTATGCGTATGCACGTATATATGTAGAAACGCAAAGTCTAGACGCCAAGTTATAAACAAGACGCATTCACTCACTCACCACCCTTCGATCCACCCCTTGCTTGACTCTGTTCGAAGAACTCTACCTAGATTCCGAACATACTAGCACCTCATATACTTCATGTAACGCACATCCAAAAATCATGTACACAACACCATATCCGTCCTAGCCAGCCAAGCCGGCTATCCCCATCATATTCCCCCGTTCCCGCGCCCGACGGCCCTGGAGATACCCCGCCACCCGAGAACGGTCCTTTTCGGCCGTAATGAGTCAGGATGCGGGCGTGATATTGCTGTATAATGGCATGAGGTATCGTGAGGAGAGCGGAATGAATGAATGGATAGATGGATTGCTAATTTTTAATAAGGTTTGTTGGGATGCGGGGTGAGCTGAAGGGGAGAGGGATAGATAAATAGAATGGGGGGTTTTTTTTTTTGGAAGGAAGCCAGAGGGGTTTATATCGTGGCCTCTTTACCTTTGCGTTCTTTTCTTTTTGGCTGATCCATATCAAAGTCTGTTGAACTATTTGACGGTTATTTCCAAAAGACTTAAACACATCTTGTCACCCGCCAGAATTTCCTGGCTAAAACGCATCGAAGCGTCAAGATGGTATTAAACAGATCTCTGGTTTTGACGAGGTATCTGACGGAGGGCATGCCAGTCCCGGGTCAAGACCTCGCTATCAAGACGACGGAGATTGATCTGGATGCTCCACCACCCGAAGGGGGCATCTTGCTCAAGACGAATTACATATCCTATGACCCGTATCAACGAGGACGCATGCGCCCGGATCGGACCTCTTCTTATCTCAGCAGCTATACCCTCAACGAACCAATGTAGGTGCAGACTTTTTTTCAATACGACTCCCCACTCTTCTACTTGAAAGAAGTGAACTCGGAGGAAAGAGACATCTCAAACTCATGCATATATCCATATCCCCACCACAAGCCCGCTTGCCTTTTCTTCGACAGACCGAGTACCGTCAACTGACCCCAACAGTTCCAACAGCGGCTTCGGCACCGTTCTGACCTCCGCTAATCCCTCTTTCGCTCCCGGGGACCTCGTCTTCTCGTTCGACGTCCCGTTCTCGAAGTACAACTTCGTGACCAAAGAGGTTCTCGAGCGACCCGGTGTCTACGCCTACCGCAAACTCACCAATCCGGCTGGCCTCGACGCGAAAAACTTTCTCGGGGCGTTGGGGATGAGCGGGATGACGGCGTATTCGAGTTTCTATGAGCTGGCAAAGGCGAAGAAGGGGGAGGTGTTGTGGGTTAGTGCTGCGAGTGGCGCGGTGGGGCAGATTGTTGGACAGCTTGGGAAGAGAGAGGGGATGAAGGTTATTGGGAGTGTGGGCAGCGAGGAGAAGTTGAGGTTTATTAAGGAGGAATTGGGGTTTGATGCTGGGTTTTGTTATAAGAGTGAGGGGGTGGAGGAGGGTTTGAAGAGGTGTTTGAAGGAGGTGGGGGCCGAGAAGGTGGATGTGTATTTTGATAATGTGGGGGGTGAGACGTTGGATATTGCGTTGCTGAACATGAATATTCGGGGACGAATTCGTAAGTCGAGTCTTGCTTTTGTCTTGTCCCGACCCCCACACTTATGTGGGGGAATGCCATCACTTACTGTAGACACCACTTCATGCCATCCTCCTCCCTCCTCTCCTCCACAGGCCAAAATCTCACTAGAGATGCCTGTTTCCTCTCAGCCCACTTCCCTTCTCTTTCGCAAGGAAATCCAAGACCTCACTCGAAGCGATTTCACCCCACCTTCCTTATTTGAGAAGAGATGTTAGACCCTCGCACATAGGCACTAATAGAAGAACCAGTTGTATGCGGCTTCATATCCCAAACCAACAAGAACCCCAACGACGTCTACCGGCTCAAGAACATTGGAGTAGTCGACACGCAGCGCTTGTCGATCGTTGGGTTCCTAGTCACCGATCCGCAGATGCTCAAGTACTTGGAAGAGCAACAAACTAACATGTATAAATGGATTTTGGACGGCAGTATTAAAATCAAGATGAGCGTTACGGATGGGATGGAAAACGCAGCTGAAGGACTAGTTGGTATCCTCAAAGGAGATAATTTTGGCAAGGCAGTGCTCAAGGTTGCCGAGCTTTGAGAAGAAAGCAAGGAGGGGAGAAAGAAGTAATTGCATATGAAGATGAATGACATGTTAAGAAAGCCACCTTCGAGTCATGTACAATCTGATGTTAAATCGTCTATGCCCAGGAAGAGATAGAGAGTTGGGCACCGTCATCGGCCAGACACCACTTGAGATAGGCAGGACGTGGAAAGGAGAGAAGTCTCCTCCCCCCCTTTAGCGAATAGGCAAATAGCCCAACCAAGCCATGCCTCCGATCACAATTCCGGATCTTGGCAAATGGAAAAGCGAGGAAAAAGATTTGCAGGCCGAGATTTTCGTCCCGACGGCACTGGTTGGATCGGGGATGGGTATAAGAGGGCTGTACGGGAGAGACCGGGAGAGTTGTGGTGTGCCTTGCACGTGACGGGAAGTGGTGGGCAGACTCTGGCAAGATTTGTGGCTACTCGCCCAGGGGCCTCGCCCTATATTAATGAGCTTTTTTTATTTCGGGCCGCCCCAAAGGCAAAAAGGAAAAGCCGATTTCGCTCTTTTCATGTCTGATCTTGGGGATGGCGATGAGTTGACTCTGTGAGTCAAGCCAGCAAAGATGGGGGACCAGTGTCTCTTGTGCTTATCGTTCGTCGGCCTTTTGCGAGTTTGTTACTGTCTCGAGTCTTCAGCGTTGGCTTTGCTTAACTCACCATGGCACGGCCCAGTGGCTCGTCTCTCGTATCTCTTGGGACCAGTAATTCGCGTGGCCGGGCAGACCCAACGTGGATCCATGGCTTGCGAATCCCTTCAAAAACCAAGTCCGGCATGGTGGAGAGCTCCCCTTCCCACGCCTCAGCCGTGTTCCTTGCACGCCTCTTGTCAGCCTCGTTTCCTCTCACCGTTCTTGCCAACGGTCTAGCCCCAATTGTCAAGTGTCTTGCTGGACCCGTAATAAGCATCGTACAGCAGCTAAGCAGCTACTCCCAACGCCAAAAGCCCTTGCCACTAGCAAGGGTCGGCTCTTATCTACCATTTTCCATGCGGCGTGCTTCAGACATCATAAACTTACATCGTCCTTGGAACATTCCTCACGCTATTCTATCTCCACCCTGCGGGAAAAACGCTGTGCTCTGCATGGAGATGCGTTGACAGATCACGTGTTTCCCCTCCTATACATTGTATGAAAGCCTGCCTCTCCCCAAAGACGTGCTCCGTCCTCCCCAAAAGCCTGTGACAATTTTTCCTTATCGCGACTTCACTTTCTCATGTCGACCCTCGATCTCAGTTCGAGCAGCGACGACGAAAAACCGGTCAACATGCCGTACCAGCAAACCAAGATCAATCTGGTGGGAGTCAAGATCAACATGCCCACCGGGCCGCGCCCCAGGGCCGGCTCCTCGACGGGCAGGAGGAGGTTCTCGACGAACACGTTGGAGGGCCAGCGAGGGACCCTTCGCGCAGAGAAAGAGACCCTCGTCGGCGATCTCACCCTTCGAGATCGCATCCACCACTTCACGCTGGCCTGGTTCACCTGCACCATGTCGACGGGCGGCATCGCCATGCTGCTGGCCGAAACCCCCCATCGCTTCCGCGGCCTCGAGACCATCGGCGACATCATCTTCTTCTTCGACCTGGTCCTCTTCCTGGCCTTCTGCGGCTGCCTCTTCAGCCGCTTCACCATGTTCCCGCGCACCATGGCCAAGTGCCTCTCCCATCCCACCGAGTCGCTGTTCTTCCCGACCTTCTGGATCTCGGTGTGCAACATCCTGAGCAACATCCAGACGTACGGCGTCCCCCGCTGCGGCTACTGGCTGGTCGTCACCATGCGCGTGCTCTTCTGGGTTTATGCCGTCCTCACCTTCTGCTTCGCCGTGGGCCAATACTTCTTCCTGTTCACCGGCCGGCCGCTCACCATCCAGTCCATGACCCCCGCGTGGATCCTGCCCGTCTTCCCCGTCATGCTGTGCGGCACCCTCGCGTCCCTCATGGGGGATAGCCAACCTCCGCAGTTCGCGGGCCCGATCCTCGTCGCGGGCGTGACGTTCCAAGGCCTGGGCATGTTCATCGCCGTCTTCATGTATGGAGCGTACCTGCGTCGCCTCATGACCAGCGGGCTCCCGATCCCCAATACCAGACCCGGGATGTTCATCGCGGTCGGTCCTCCTTCCTTCACGGGGCTGGCCCTCATCACCATCACCGAGTCCATGAGCAAGATCTATCCCGACCATAGCTCGATCAGCTACATCCAGCACCCCGAAGTCATCGCCGATGTCTTCCGCCTGATGTCCGTCGCGGCCGGCGTCTTCCTCTGGGCCACGGCCCTGTGGTTCTTCTGCATCGCCATCGTCTCCGTGCTCCACGGCGCCTGCTCCAAGCCAGGCATGTCCTTCCATCTCGTCTGGTGGAGCTTCGTCTTCCCCAACGTGGGGTTCACCATCTGCACGATCGATATCGGGAAGGCGCTGAACAGCGAGGGGATCCTCTGGCTAGGCACGGTGATGACGGTTATCTTGGTGATCACCTGGCTGTCGGTCGGGTTCATGCATGCGAGGGCCGTGGTGCGGAAGGATATCCTGTGGCCTGGAAAGGACGAGGATCATGACCAGTGATGGAGAGGCGACGAACCCAACCACCAGATGGTCAATTATAATTAGAGGAAGGGGGGGTATGTGGGACGGAGACGATCGAGTCAGCGTTGATGATGGAATCTCTCGCCAGGAGTTCAGTTCCCTACACAGACTCTGCTGGAACAGACGAGGCTACAAAACCTAGCAAGACGGATTTCACTTCACCAACGATTTCACACGCCTCCAAACGCCTCCAAACCCCATCTCGCCTCATCTCCCACGACCATTTTCAAGGGCCACGAGATGACGTTCGACTTGAGAGGGGTTCTCAGAACGGAAGACCAAAAAAGGATTGATCGATTGATATTTTTTCTCATTCGGGGATATTTGCGTTAGAGCGAGCGGATAAGTAATACACGAAAAGGCAGGCATAAAGGGGAGAACAAACGGGGTTACCAAAAAATGGGGTCTCTGGTTAAGGGGGGGGGTTTCTTTTCCACAAACATAGAAGTTCAATGACATTAGATGATGATGAGCGAGAGTAAGGAAGTAAGTATGTATGTATCATGGACCTACTTACTACTTACTTACATACGGGGCTGGCGTTGGCGTGTATTGAATTTGGTGTCCTGTACAAAAACATATCGGAGTTCTTTGCTTGTCGCATGATACCACTGTACAGTAATTTATATATAATATATACCTATACGTTTGAGAGATAATTGTATGATTTGTGTACTGTGTGTATTATGTGTATTATGTGTATTATGTGTATTATGTGTATTATGTGTATTATGTGTATTATGTGTATTATGTGTATTATGTATTATGTATCACTCGTGTCTTTTCATCACTTTACCCCACCTAATCGTGTGTTTTGCAAAATCTCAAACTCTTTACAATATACCATAGCACGTCCGAGGTACTCGAGGCTCAAAATGTACAATCGTCGGACCTGCAGATCCCATCAAACCCTGCATGACATGGGCCCTGGAAGCCTCCTACTCCGTGCGGTACTGTAGTAGAAACCCTGCACACCGCTCCCACGAAGTCTTCAGCAGGTGGAACAAATCGGATTCGAAGAGAGGGGAGGATAAGGTGACGAGATGGGTGTCGTGATGCCGACCAATGCCGGCCATGCGTCGTGGTGAGGGAACGAGGCTGTGGAAAGGGAGGATGGAAATGTGAACATGTGCTTTGGACGCGGGAATCAGCATGTCGTGAAAGGTGGGTGGCAAGGGTGTGGAGACAACATGCCATTTTGTATATAATCACCCAGCCGAAGGGAATACCCGTCCTTTACGCGGGATGGGAAAGGTGGCACATGACTTGTTTGTATCGATGGGAACGGGATGACTTTTGATTATGTATTATTGCTAGTTAGTCTAGAAGAAAGGTGGAGTGCTGTTTTGATCTCTGGAAGTGGTTATTTCATTGTACTACTGGAGATATGGGAATAGCGAGTATCGACATAGAAGTAGGAAAAAGCACGAGCCAAAATCCTTCCTGCCTTTCTCCCGGCACCGGCACCGGAGAGCCGTCCCCGTCTTCCGGAATCCCGTACGAAGATAGCCATTTGGGAGTTCAGGGACGAGTGTAGCCTTACGTATCGTATCTTTAAAGGGGCATACAGCACCGGTACATAGCCTCACCCACCTCATTTCCATCCTCGCCTCTCCCTTCCGGGTCTCCCAACCTTCGAAATTTCTAGATACTACCGTAGATGCCATCCCGGACACCGACTTTCCATCGAGCCGTTGGTCTGGATTCAATTTCATGCTTTGCTACTCGGCACCGGATCGCCAAGGCTCACTTCGACGACAGGTGAATGCGGTCAGGGTGTCGGTGTTGGTGTCTCCAGGTCGGGCTCGACGAATCTCCTCATATTCACACCGTGGTATTGTCGAGGGTCTAAGTGACTCCTATTCACAGCTCCTTTTCTAAACTTTCGATCTTCGTCGCTCGGAAGAGAAAGGCGGTCACCTCTGAAAAACGATCAATCATCACCATCGAGATCGGGGGTTTGGAAATCACATTGTTGTTAGTCAATCCTGTTCGAGGGATTTGTATCTCCCCTGGTAGAGCTGGTAATGTAGAGCCGGTAAGAAACTAGAGTACTGTGTAGTAGAGCCTCGACTTGAAATTACTACCTTCGTGTGATCATCTTTAGCATAGACGAGAGAGTTGACATGGATGTTTCAACTCACCTTGATAGGGAGATAGATGTACCCAGAGTAAAGTAATTCGAGGAAGCCGAAAAGATGGAGCGAGTGAAAAACCAAAGGTATTCCTCTTGATCGAGACTGTAAGCTTTAACATCAGTATCAACAAGTAACTACTACGCGTATATGAGCAGGATAAATAGCGACTAAACGGGTTGATCTTTATAGCCACGCTCTGTAGAAGCGATACGACTTGACATCTGCTTGCCTCCTTGCCTGCCAGCTTGCTAGAGCGAGTCGTTGCGGCCTTCCACTGCCCGCTCCCCGAGATACTCGAAAGTCTAGTAACTTGTATACAATTGTATACGAGGACTTCCGGTCTGGTTATACTCGTTCTATACATCCAGACCAATTTGCACGCGATTTGACACCGCGTCGATCAGCGGTCCATCGCGATGCCATGCAGCCGTGGGACAAGAGACCAATCCATGGAAAGACAACTGCAGCAAACTGTCGTGGCACTCTCCGGGCACGGCAGCAGAGCGAACCTCGTGAGGCAAGGCATCCAGGCATGGCGATCTCATCCATCACGATGTAACCGCTCGACACTTCACTCTATATGAAGGCGTCATCATGGCGGATCTGGCGCAATTGCATTCGTGAAGCTGGACAGACAGAGGAGGCCATGACCGCAGCACCGCGACACAAAACACCATCGCAAGAGGGCCGCCACGCACACTTCCACTGGGAACGTTGGAACGCCTGTGCCAGCCCCGATCCGCCATATATTCATCGGGCCACCGCCATGTGCAACGCTTCGTCGCCGTGCCGAGGGGACGAGAGGGAGCAGGAGGACGACGGCGCGCCGCTGGTACGCGTGTTGAGCGGGGAGGAGAGCAGCGCGGAAGATCCAAGTGAGTGAGGAAGATCTCCTCGTGCTTCATCCGTCTCCATCTGGCACCTCTATCGCGGTTTCGCAAGTGCGACGTGCGGCCATGTCTTGCGAGATGGCCGGAGTTTGGGTCTTGTTCGTGTGGTCGCTGCTCCAGGACACTGGCGTTTGCTGGGCCATGTGGGGAAGCGCTATCGTGCTGCTCCGGTCTTCCCCCAGAACCCGGTCTCGAAGCTCCAACATCAGCTGCGAGATCCATACCACCATGGCTTCGATATTTGGAGCCAGAGCGCCCGCGATTCTCCCAACTCCCGCGGCTGTCGATACTGACGAAGACACAGTCGAGACCAGCGACGACGAGGAGCCCTACGAGATCACCGATCGAACGACGGCGGATCTGTCGCCAGGGCGCGCGAAGGAAACGCCTGAACTCCTCCACCACTTGCAGAACGACAGCTCCATCTTGGCGCTGGCCGTGGGAGACCGATACATCTATGCCGGGACGCAGGATGGGGAGATCGTGGCTTGGTCCCTAGCTTCGTTCGAGCTGGTTTTGCGAATCTGGGCCCATTCGCGTGCCGTCCTCTGCTTGTACTTGTCGACCGATGGCAAGCTCCTGTTCTCGAGTGCGGGGGATGCGATTGTCAATGCGTGGAGCCCGACCAGCTTGAAACGCCTCTATCATATCTATAGCACGTACGATGTGGGCGATGTCTTCAGTGCGGTCTATTCGACGCAGTTCGAGACGGTGTACCTGGGGGCGCAAAACACGAGCATACAATGGTGCAGCCTGAAGGACTCGAGCTCCAGACCGGCGCCGGATCCAGAGAAACACCCCGACAGGAGAAACCACCGGTTTTTCGACTCGGTGCAAGCAGGCGGGACTTCGACCCCGCGGCCCCAGAACCCTCGAGCAGGAAGAGATGAGGGAGAGATCCTCGAAATCGACAAGGCCCACATGATGCACTATGCACATTATGGATATGTATATTGCATGCTCCTAGCGCGGGGAGTAACACGCCTGGTCGAATCAGACGAAGACGTATTGATCTCGGGCGGCGGGGATGGTACAATCAAGATTTGGAAGCTATCGCAAGACCCAAACCAGGGCATTAAGGAGGTTGCGTGTCTGGGTCAGGATGATGCAGAATCTGTGTTGTCGATGGCTATCGATGGTTCCTTTTTGTATAGTAGCAAACTCGAAGGAGTCGTAGAATTGTGGGATTTGGACACCAAGCAAAAGTTGCGAGTGATCAGAGCCCACAAAGGGGATGTCATGACACTACAGATGGGTTGGGGCTTTCTTTTGAGTGCTGGCTCAACTGGATATGCAAGAGTAAGACCTCAGGCCGCTATTCGCAGTGTACATGCTACTAACTACTTGACATAGAAATATAGCACGGTCCAATATGGCAAATACCAGTCGTCAATGGCATTTAACCAGAAGTATCAGTGTCTTAGCCGATGGAAAGCTCACGAGGGCCGAATCCTGGCTTCCGCAATTACCACCTTCCACGACCAACAGTTATACATTACAGGCGGTAACGACAATTCGGTATCGATATGGAATGTCACCGGTTGCATTTCGGCGTTGCAAGGCAAATCAGAAGTTCATGAAACACAACTTGTCAAGTCTTTGCGAGAGTTTGTCTCGTTTAAGACGATATCCTCTCGGCCAGATCACGCAGAGGATTGCCGTCGCGGGGCTACCTTCCTTCGAACTCTCTTCAAGAAGCATGGTGCAGAGACCGAGATGTTAAATACTAGCGATCGACACAATCCAGTGGTGTATGCTAAATTCAAAGGAAATCCTGAAATATCTGGCACTCGCAAGAAGATCCTCTTCTATGGCCATTGTATGTTCATCGGAAAGATTGATAAGATGTAATGCTAACCACACGCTAGATGATGTCGTCCCCGCTGATAACAAGCAAGATAAATGGATTACAGATCCGTTCCAGTTAAAAGGCATAAATGGTTACCTCTATGGCCGAGGCGTAACTGACAACAAGGGGCCCATTATCGCAGCTCTTTACGGTGTGGTGGACCTCGTACACGACAAGGAGCTTGAGTCAGACATCACTTTTCTGATCGAAGGCGAAGAAGAATCCGGTTCGCGTGGCTTCCAGGACGCTGTCCGAAGGCACAAGGACCTAATTGGAGACATTGACTACATCATCCTTGCAAATAGTTACTGGCTAGATGATGATGTGCCCTGTTTGACTTATGGCTTGCGAGGTGTTCTCCATGCTACAGTGGAAGTCGATAGCAACCACCCCGATGTCCACAGCGGTGTTGATGGAAGTTTCATGATGGACGAGCCACTATTTGACCTGACTGCAATCCTCGCGAAGCTCAAGGGATTGCACAATCGGGTCCAAATCCCCGGATTTTACGATACTATCTTGCCATTGACGCCAGCAGAAGACGCGCGTTATGATGATATCGTAGAGACTCTGATACGTCGAAATCCAGAGAACGGACCTCCAGAGACTCTGAAAGCGTCACTCATGGCTCGATGGCGAGAGCCTAACCTAACTGTTCATCGTTACAAAGTCTCTGGCCCTGACGGTTCTTTGGTGTCCTCTCACGCCAGTGCAGCCATTTCGCTCCGCCTTGTTCCCAACCAGGAACTTGAAGATGTTATTAAATCTCTCACCCTATTCCTTAAAGACGCTTTTGCTAAGTTAGATACGCATAATCACCTCTCTATTTCCATTGACAATCAAGCCGATGCTTGGCTCGGTGATCCCGACAACGCCATTTTCCAAACTCTCGAGGAGGCTATCATGGATGTTTGGGGCCCTATCGGCGAGACGAGGCGAAGCAGTGTTCCTGGTCCGAGACCCAAGCATCAATCCAAGGTCTCTGGGACCGAGACCATAAGCCCTAGTCTTAAACCAACACCAGCTACAACCACCACCCTTACAAATGGCAGTGACTACACTTCTCTTGCTGCATCTCCCATCGACCCCTCTCAAACCCCCGATCTCTCTGCCCTCTCTTTGTCAAAGAGTGATGGCAGCAGTAGCGCGAATGGCGTCAACGGCAATGCAACAAAGAGAAGAGGGCGGAAGCCTCTGTACATACGTGAAGGTGGATCCATCCCTAGCATCCGGTTTATGGAGAAGGAGTTTGGGGCGCCGGCGGCTCATCTGCCTTGCGGGCAGGCGAGCGATAGTGCGCATATGGATAATGAGCGATTGAGGGTTAGTAACCTGTATAAGAGCCGTGAGATCTTCCGCAAGGTGTTTAGGGAGTTGCCGAGGAAGTAGGAGGGGAGTGTTCTGGGCTGTGGACTGGAGCGGGGTGGAAGGAGAAATGCTTGTATGTATCGAGTAGATTTGACGGGCGGTGTTTTAGCGTGGCGTTGGGGGATGAATGGTTGGGTCGAGTGAGTGAGTGGTCAAGACGCTACCTCCTTCATTTCCCCCTTGGTGTTTATCCTAAATTAGGCCGGTAGGTAGAAGAAAAGTCCTGCTTGACATTTTTGATAATCAGGAATAAATACATTCCCGCATGGATTATTTATCATATTGTATGAAGCAGTGGAGGCGGATGTTGGAGACAAAATGCTATTCGCAGGGCGTTCTCTCCTGCCATGCTTGTATCTTTTGACGCATGGCTACTTGGGTGATTTCGGATTAGTGAATGAATAATTATTTATGAAGTTTCGCCATCTCTCTGCGTCGAGTCGGATGCGAGTATAGGAAGAGAATCAGAGCCAGTTTTCAAGGAGAAGCTGAAAACGAAATCAAGTAACAGAAAATCACAGCCACTTTCTGTTTCAAGGGGAGTGGTGAAGATAAGTGCCAGAATGGCAGCAATGAGACTAAGGCAGGGAAAGGCTCTTAGCTTTTCTCATAGATAAGGCGTGGATATATATTCGTGAAGTGTGTTTGTTAAGGGCACAGGATGGAAAGGAGGGTAGTTAGGGGCTGTGTCAGCTAAGCTATGGGCTTAGCTAAGCGAGCATGCAACTCCCGATCCGCCGACCCCAGATTTAGACCAGACGGCCACGACCTTGTAGGTGTCTTTTGCTCTTTATAACTTGCCAACCTCTTCTACAATTTCCTCCCACTTCGAATTGGGCGAATCGCCGATTTGACTCATGTCCTATGGTACCACCCGATGAAATCTTGCAATGGTGAGCTCCTCAGAAAAAGATTTGGAACGTCCAGAGGATCTCCAGGAGGAAGAAACCACATCTTTAAGGGAGCTCAACCATGGCTCGCAGAACCCCAACCATCAGAACCAAGCACCCCTTCCGAATGACACCGGCTATCTAGCTGTCAAAGAGCCTACGCAGCTACCCACCCCATCTCACACTCCTTCCCCGCGAAGCACTTCTCCGTCGTTGCTCGTGGCCCCTGTTGCGTCAGCTGACTTCACGAGAATGCCTTCCTCTATACCCAACGAACAGCGGTCTTCAAACACATTCGAAAAGGCCGAAAAGCCTAGTGGGACTCGTCAAAATGGGGACGGAGCGCTATTGTCTTCGCCAAGCGCAACATCCATAGCTTTGCAGCCTCGTGGTTTGCAAGATATCCCAGAAAAGACTAAAAGGATTCGGAAGTTGTCAGTTGCAAAGAATGGAGACGTACTCAGATTACCAGCCGCGGAGATGGAAGAGCTAGTCCTCTCCCCTGAGTCGTTGCCAATGACCTCGCCAGCAAAGTCCCCTTTACCTGGACCTCTCGCCCCCTCGCCATTCTTTGACTCCCTTATTGTCGAACCTGTCACGTTGCCTTTGAATCTCGATAATCGAAAGGAGAGGAACCAGCAAAGCACTACCGCTGATTCATTGGGTATTATGCTGAATGCAAATGGGTCGAATGCGGGGCGCCGACCAAGCAATGACGGCTCTTCAAATCGACGACCTGGATTTGCTTCTCGTGCTACCTCCTCGCCACCTGTTACTAGCATCCGAAGACCGTCCTTCAATAGAGGACAGACAGGGCAGATTTCTCCAAAGAGGAAACTTGCGGCTACGTCGCTGCGTCCCGAGACTCGTGACAGTGGTCCCGACTTATTCAAATCTCAAAATGGGGCTACCAAATCTTCAGGCCTAGAACCGCCGTCACCGATGCCCCAGTCAATACCATTGCCGCCTATGTCAATACCGACGTATCTTCAACTTGAGTTGTCTTCAACTCGGCCATCTCCCTTATATATTTACAGGCCCGCGTCCAGCGAGTACCCTTATGAGTCTTCAAAGATTAAATTCGAGCGCCTGTTGAACTTTTTGTTACTACCGCCCCAGCTGGAACAAGTCATTGACTTTGGGTCCTTAGCTTGCTTAGATGCATGGCTCTATACATTTACCATATTACCTCTTCGATTTCTCACGGCTGCGGCAATTCTCATTGGATGGTGGGGCCAAGCCCTTGGGAGAGAGGTCAAATACATTTCTGATTTCATCTATCACGGATCAGGCCGCATGTGGCTTCGTCAGCGTGATCGACAAGGAAGCCTTGATGGTGCAAGCCGTTCTAGAAGCGTCTCTAGTGTCTCGCGGCCCTCTTCTTCAACTGCAGAGTCTCTCCAACCCCAGACGGGAAGACTACCAGAAGCTGGTGCCTCACATGCTGCTTTTGAGAATGTCAGGTTGGAGCCTGAAAGGAGATCCAGACAAGGGTGGGGTCGGAGACATCGAAGAACGAAGTCGCAGCCATCGTCTCTTTCCGCTTATCACAAGGCCGATCTTTTACAAGGTGCTGTTATCATTTGCAGTTGTGCTATTCTGATGCGGCTTGATGCTAGCAGGATGTATCACAGTATTAGAGGACAGGCGGCAATCAAGCTTTATGTCATTTACAATGCTCTCGAGGTAAGTGTTCCCTTCAATCCTCTCGTTCCTTGCTAACATTGTACGAGGTGTGCGACAAGCTGCTCTCGGCATTAGGGCAGGACATACTCGAATGTTTGTTTTCAAACGAAACCCTTGAACGAAACGTTAATGGTCGGAGTAAAGTCTTACGGCCACTTGGAATGTTTGTCTTGTCCCTGATTTACAACGTCGTTCATACAACTGCCCTCTTCTATCAGGTCATTACACTTAATGTGGCAGTAAACTCGTATTCGAATGCACTCTTAACGCTTTTGATATCGAATCAATTTGTGGAGATTAAATCGACAGTCTTCAAGAAGATTGAAAAGGACAATCTTTTCCAACTCACGTGTGCAGATATCGTGGAGCGGTTTCAGCTGTGGCTGATGTTGGTTATTATCGCTTGTCGAAACTTTGTGGAAATGGGCGGGCTCGCCATGCTTGGAGGCGGTGACGCATTCAGAGATGCCTCAGCGCCAGCAGTGAGCCAGTCGATTATCCCCAACAGTTTCACGGTATTCCCGAGCTGGATCGGAGAGATCCTGTCGCCTTTTCTCCTGGTCCTGGGGAGTGAGATGATGGTTGATTGGACCAAACATGCTTATATCTCCAAATTCAACAATGTCAAGCCGAGTGTGTATCAGCGTTACCTTGATGTGCTTGCGAAGGATTACTATACTAATGTAAGTGCAACTCTTCATGGTCTCCAACATAATCTAATCCTCAACAGGCATTTGTCAACCAAAACCTTGTCAAGCGTCTTGGATTGCCAGTGATTTCTTTATCATGTCTTTTCATCCGATCATCGGTTCAGACATACCACATGTTTCTTGCTACACAGCTTCCTCCGTCAATTCCCTCGACGGCTACAGCTTTATCCGTGGAGTCCGCAGTAGCGTCTCCTGCCACGACAGCCGCCCTCGAGCATTTTGACAACTTGATCCGGCATGCATTAGGCCGCTCTACATTCGGCATCGCAAACCCGGAAGCCACAACTCCGTGGTATTTACCCAGCGCCGATAATGCAATTGCGGCTCTCACCATGTTTATCTTCTTTTTGGGCGCCTTTTTCGTCTTACTTGCATGCAAGTTGGTGCTTGGCATGCTTCTTCTCAGATATGCCAGAAATCGATACCGGAGCATGAAGAAGAGAGAGATGCAGAGCTATGACACGGAGGGGAGGAGACTTGGGGGGTGGGGGATGACGGAGGTCGATGAGGATAAGAAACGTTGGATTTATGAGGATGATCTGGATGGATTACGAAAAAAGATGGAGAAGGAGAGGGCAGCGAAGGAGAAGAGCGAGAAGACTGCCGTGGGCCAGGACTTCAGTAAGATCAGTAGATATGAGATGCTGAAGAGGATATGGTAACCTTTCACTGTTGGTTACTTCATCTATTTGGACAAGGAATATCTTGAAAACAAAAACACAAAGAATTAGAGTTGGTCAATGTTGTCTTGTAGGTGGGCAGGGCCTAAATTGAATATCTCTGCTTCTTGATTAGGAGATGAGGCTACTAAGTCTCCGAGAGCCACTCCTTAAACTTGAATATACATATACTGTGACTACTTTAGTCAGCAGAGTATCCTGTCCTCATTTCCATACGCTTTGGCGTTCTTTGGACGAACTAAGGTGCGGGGTTGCATAGCAGGGGGATAGCGGTTACATAGCCAGCCATCAATCATCCGAAGTTTTAACCTTAGCCACCCCAGTTTCTGCCTTCTCGGATATTAATGATCCAGAGACAAATAATGCCAAAACTCACTCCTCCGCATCTCGGTAGAATTCTCTTAACCAACGTAACCAGTCCCGAAAAGTGGCTTGTAAAGCAAGGTGGGGCTTATCAATCCAAATACAAGGATACAATAATCCCGCCCGCATCTCGACTCTAACCCCACGTCTCCTCTCTCTTGTCTCTCTTTCATAGCAACACATCAGACTTCACCACCATATACAAAACCGATATTCCAAAATGCCTTTCGAACCCGCCCCCGTAACAATCGAAGGCGGAAACCCATGGTACAAATGCCCCACCGGTGCCATGGTCCTCGGCGAAGCCCCCCTCTACCGCGCCTCCGACTCAACCCTCCACTGGGTCGACGTGCTGAACCCCTCGCCCGCGCTCCACATCCTACACCTAGACCCGCAGACCGGGGACCCGGTTGGGGCCGCCCGGGTCGTCGGGCTGGAGGACAGCGTGTCGGTGTTTGCGTTCCGACCGGGGCGGGCGAGGGGGTATATCTGTGCTTCTTATGGGGGGGATCGCGGTGATGGATGAGGAGATGGGGGGGGCTGGAGGTTCTCCGGGAGATTATTCCGGGGGGCATGAGGGGCGAGAGGAGGTTTAATGATGGGGGGGTGGATGCGAGGGGAAGGTTTTGGGTCGCGGAGATTGATAAATTGGTATGTATGTGGTGTTCAGATGGATGCTCTCCTTCCATCCATCCATCTGATCTAGTGTTTTTTTGCTTTTCTCCGTGAGGGAGCGTTGGTTGATTTGAGATTTTGAAAACAAAAAGGCAACGCCATATGGACCCGGCGGGTTGCCGGCGAGCTACGGGGAGCCGAAGGGGAGGTTGTGGAGGTATGATCCTGATGGGGGGTTGTATGAGATGGCGGCGGGGTTTGTGTGTGGGAATGGGGTTAAGTGGAGTCCGGACAATAAGACAAGTGAGTATGAGGTGGTTTGATCTTGGGGGGGTGTAGGTACTGATATGAGAAGTGTACATGAATGATTCGGTGGGCCAGAAAACGTTTGCGTTTGATTTCGATCTCGACACGGGAGCGATTTCAAATCGGAGGCTGTTGGTTGATCATGCAGGGACGGAAAACGAACCGGATGGGATGGTTATTGAGTAAGTTGCTTGGGGTTTGAAATGAGAGATCATGGGTGGGCTAATTGTAGGAAGTACCGATGGGAACCTATACATGTCCGTGTATGGGACCAATCGATTGAGTAAGTTTGCCGACAAAATTCCTAGGGAAATATACTAATTGAACAAACTAGTGATCTTTAATCCGGCAGGAAAACACCTAAAGGATATCAGGTTCTCGGGGAAGAGACTAACCTGTCCGACGTGGGGAGGAAAAGACCTTGATACGCTATTCATCACGTCTGCAATTGGTGATGAGAATGATGTGAAGGAAGGAGATGAAGGCGGGCATGTGTTTAGGTATAAGCCCGGTGGTAAGGTACGGGGACTGCCCAAGTATGAATTTGGGGGTTAGAGCACTGCCAAGGCTATAAGGTAGGTCGACTGCGAGTCTCTTGAGACTCGACCAAGGGCCCCTTTTAGACATTCATCATTCGTACATGTTTTACTTCTAAGCTGTAGACAAGTTCTTGCCCGACCATGGTGTTGGGCCAAGTTGACCGAGCTCGTGATCGTCGGGTTCCGCGTATATTTTATTCATCGTTAGCTTTTGAGATTGGAGGCTGAAAGGGAGTGGAAAGTTTTACGGGCCTTTGCTTTTGTAGAAGTGGCGCTGTTTGTGATGAGTTGATTTTGTGGAGGGGAGTCTAGGTGATCAACGGACATTGAGTAACAGAGAAAGCGGAGCTGAGAGCTGTCATCATGTTATGGTCGACGAAGAGTGTTCTGATATGAGACAGAGGTGTAGGTTGAAAGTGTACAGGACGAGAGATTGGTCCTTTTGACTAGCGCTGGATTTGGGTGCTCAGGTGTAATCAACTGGTGGCTAAGAGTGGTGAACCTAAAACTTTAGGCTTGCGATATCAGCTGTGCAAATTCTCTATGGAAAACTATAGGCTCTTAGTCTGCACTATAAAGAGAGAGATGAGAGTTGTAGCAGGCCTTGATGAAATCGATCATTTAGGGAGTATTAGTTACGTGTTTATTTAACCAATCACTAACATTGCTGTTGATAACTGATTTGAGGCTGAGCGTACCCACTCCTTTTCGTGCCACTTATTGTTGCTGTTCTGGCTGTATGTTTGCTCAGATCGCTTATTATAGGTCTGAGTCGCAGAGAGAGGTAGATAAATATAAGATCCATCGGCCTACTAGGATGGAGGACGTTTCTCTAACAATTTCTAGTAATATTTGAAACGGAGGGGCCTATCCGTTTAAAAGGATCAGTAATTTAGGGTCACTGATTCACTGCTTATTAACAATTAGAATTTAGCAATGCGTGTATGTTCGAGTCAGGTGCTCACCTTAACCCGTCGGGGGTTAATAACGCCAAATAAATCCGTGTCTTCCATCTCATCTAAGAACTTGTCTCCTGGTCTAGTGGTAGCAGGCGAGAAAGTGGGCGATTCGGTTTCGCTTGTTTAATCCTTGGACCTGGATATCCTTCTTAGAATATGGGGCCCTTGGTACACTACTCGCAAGCAGGTCCTCTTAGACCAGAAGCATGTTCTTCATTTTTTGGCGCTTTTTGCTCTTACAATTTGGGGGATTTTTAGAGCTGTCGCGCTCGCAACCGTTTTTTTTTCCAGAGCCGGCTCGCTTAAGCGGATAGTCAGTTCATTCTGGGTGTTGACAATGTTATGGAGGGGAGCGATTAGGTCAATTTTGCCTGGATCACTTCACAGTTCATAGTTTTTGCGAGACATTAGTAAAAAAAAATAAAGAATGACGAGTTATCAAAAACGAGAGCATGAATATGACTAGGCGTGAAGGAGTAAAGCTTGGGTAGTGGGGACGGAATTAAGGAGAGAGCACAGAGAGTATAAGCAATTTTCACCAATACCGTAGTTGGAAATTCCGCGCTTTTATATTTCTCCTCATTGCGTTTATCTGTATGTCCTGCTTTCTAACATTGGGCAACTTGAGCAGAGTGAAGACAAACCTGATCCAATTTAAAGATATTATGGGGTCTGCAGATTGAAAGTCCATTCATGTTACTAAGCGAGAGATGACATCCCGAAGAGCCAGAACCAAAGTTTGTAGGAGTAAAGAAGAAGGAAACAAGGTGTAATGCGTTGAATTCAAAGATTGAGTAACATTCCGTTGACTCCCAAAGTCCTCCCAGCCAACACGTCATCCCTCCCTCCCAGATAAACCGCCCCCTCTTTAGTAGTCGCCCTCCACTTCTCCCAGCCCACTTCCACCATATTAACCAAAGTAGTAGCACTCGGTCTATGTCCCGGATGCTCCCGCAACATCTCCCCTACAATCTCCCTTAAACCCCGACTATAATTTTTAGAACTATCTGCCATGCGCGATATCTGCCAATCATATTTATATAGCCTCGGGGGAGGAATACCCGTCATCATAGTATAGACCATTGCTCCCAACGACCAGATCTCAGCTGCACGGCTCCAAGGCGCTATATCTTTATAGATCTCCTATATGCCGCTTCACATTAGTCCCCACCATATAACCCGATAGAAAAGCGCAGATAAAGCACCAAACAAAACAAAACAAAACAAAACCGACAACCTACCGGCGCCCAATAAAGCTGCTTCCCAAAATCCGCATCCTCGACTCTATCCACCACCGCCACCCTCCCCCCCACGCTCCCACACACCCTCGCCCACTGAAACCCGCCCAGCTTACACTCCCCAAACGACTCCCCCTCCCTCGCCTTCTTGAACCATATCTGGCCCGGACTCACATCACAAATCAGCACCGTCATCCAATCGTCATCATGCCGCAGAAACTCCCCCTCGATCCCCTCCGTCTCCTTAACCCCGTGATGCAACCACATCAGCGCTCGCGCGATGCTCCGCAGGACGTGCCAGCACAAGCCCTCGGGCAGGCTCCTGCGCTGCAGGCACTCGGCGCTGAGGACGTGCCAGCTCTTCTCGTCTTCGAAGGGGGGGTAGACGCTGGGGCGCGGCAGGATGTAGGATAGGCATCCGGCGGTCATGTCCTCCCATATGGTCACGCGGCCTAGACCAGCGACTTGCTCCGAGTCTTGGGGGGAGTCTAGGATGTCGACGAGGCTGATGATGTTGGGGTGGTTTAGGAGTCGGGATAGGGAGGTTGCGGCCACGGGGAGGATACAAGAGGCGACTTTTGTCGTTGCGCGAGTGGGGTTGGGGTTGGGGACGGTGGTGACGGTGTCGGGGATCCGGGTCGCGAGGAAGGAGGCATTGTCTCTGGTGCGGAGGACTTGGATGGAGCTGTTATAGGGGGTTTGTGGTTCCCTGGGGTTGCGGGCGATGTAAGGCATTTCGAAATATAGGAATTATGTGACTGGTATTGCTGTGGAAGATCGAACTTCTCGAGAGACTATAGAAATGTGCGAGGAGATCGCCCATAAAGCAAAAGTTTTGATGCTACTTTCAAAGGGGGGTCAATAAAGAAAAAGAAACAATAGTGGATAGTACTTTAACCGAGAGCAGACAAAGAACGAAATCCTTTTGGATTGGTATAGTAATGAGGTACAAAGAGGTGTATGGTAGATGGTCTTTGATTACAGCCTAATGTTACTTCTCATTTTAACCTGCATTTTCCTTCATATACAAAAAATAATTGTTTCGTTTTCAAACTTTTAGGCGCAGAGTCGCAAAGACATTATAGGTATGTATATTCACCTGCCAAAATACTATGTGAACTAGCAAGTAGTGACCGCATTTGCCGTCTTAGTGATATTACTTATTACAGACTATCATAAAGACATTCAAGGTATAAGATAATATCAATGGTGTAAAATAAGGTAAATGAAATATGAGAGTATAGACAGTGGAGTTGCTGTCACGCCTAAATTAAGCGGTCAACAATGAACGAGCTAACATTTATACTGAGCTCAAAATGCCAACCAAACTTTGTGAAGCAGATTACGAAAAGAGGGTTCCATATAAATTTTAAATTGAGACTAGTAATTAAAATCTTCATAGAACACAGCCTTCCCTTCCAGCCACTCCAACAGACTCTTCCGCAAGCCCGTGCCAGTACACAAATACCACTTGCCAGCAGCATCACCCTGCAGATCATCCCTAGTAATCCTACGCATTTCCAGGTTCGTCACTAAAGCCACAAGACCAAATAAACTCTTATCCGACTTCTCAACCTGCCCCGTCACAAACAACTTCGTCCGCCTCTCTAGCCCCTCGATCCGCTTAAAAGTATCCACCACCAGCGGGACATCATCCACCCTAATAGTCCAATATAAAGTCAAACGCTCGAGATCAAGATCAGAAGCTTGCGGCAAGAGAGGCGTAATGCCCACACCAGCAGCCACAAATGCCATCTTCCCCCCCGAACCCTGCTGAAAGAAGAAATCACCGCCAAAACCTTGAACTGGAACTTCCAGCTCCGATCGTATATTATGACGAAAGAGGAAATCTGTAACAGTGCCAACTCTCCTGATGGTGATGTCAAACTCGTCATGTCCCTCCCGCGCATCTGGCCGCGACGAAACAGTAAAAGTGCGCAAGAAATCATCATTGATGCTTTTGGGATCGTCGTCGCGCATGTGGCTATAGCCAATATCAAGCTCGTCTCGAAAACTAAGCGCCACGTACTGTCCTGGTTTCCACCGACTTGCCTGCGCCGAATCAGAGATCCGGAAACGGAAGCGTCCTATGGTTGGGGTGAGGATTTCTTTCTTGATGAGTTTGGCATTGATTATCTTGTCGTTTACAGCAACAGGATTGCGGTTCTCACTTGTAAGGTATCGCACTGGAGGATTGTAGGGGGAATATTCGCCCTCTTGACCTCGAAAGGCTAGGCCATTGGAGACAAACTTTATAGCGTCAACTTTGATCTTCACAGCAAGATTTGTGTGGGCCACAAGATCCGAAGCGGCCCTTCCAGCGAGGATCTCGGTCCTCCCGGTGATATATAGAACATCCCCCGTTGCAAAATCAGGAAAGACTAAACCTGCCTGGGGAGTGGTGTTCAGATTGCCGAGGGTCTGGTATAGGCGGTTTCCAGAGTATTCTGGATAAACAAGTGTCAAACCATCCTCACCGGTCGAAAGGATTCTAACGAATCCAGGAGGTCCACCGCGATGGTTCGTGTCCATGTCTAAATTATGGTTCGAGGAGGATATGAAGAAAAGATCAGCCTTCTCCACTATTTTTATAGCGGATATTGGTAGAGGTAATTTGTCTGAGATAAGTTTGGGTTTTGGTATATGGGGAAGGATATGCTTTTTGTTGAGATATTTTGGGCAATTGCCTAAGCCAAGTCAGCTTTTGGAACTCCCGCCCGTTGAAAGAGATAACCACCAACCCAAACTCTGCTCGATCTTGACGACAAGCTGTACTTCTCCAATACCCTCCTCAGTAGCCGTAAGAACTCCAGCGATCATCCTGCCATAGAGTTTTACCCTATTTCGAGTCTCAAGATCAATAGCTAAGCCACCAACCATTTTACCAGCTCCTTTCTCTTGCACTACCTCCCCATCCGCATTATCTCCGAAGAGCATCTTCAACACCGGATCATATTCTCGGCCAACTGCTGTTTTGATCCCAATAACCGACTGCGCAATTGGCCTCGAAAACCCCGCCTCCCCTCCCCACAAAGTTGTCCAAGGTCTCCCATCTTCGTCAAGCGTGCCCAGTGCAATGAGGGGAGATCGGACGAGGACACTCGCAGCAAAAGGACTCAGGTACGGCGAAGTGGGATTATCTCCCCGCGGGACATGCATCAGCGTATGCATCTCCTCCTCCCCAGCATGCCACTGCGTCTCGACCTCGGTGAAAGCCATGACGATGGGAGCGCACTCGCCATTCGCAGAAGTTATATTCTCGAAAGATTGCGCAAAGAACGAAAAGGAAACGCAGTTAAGGAAAAGGTCGACATAGTTCATACTTTAGAACGCTATGTCTGTTGATGATTAATGATGATTAACTAGTCTGCTTTGCGAAATGCATCTGGATTACGGCTATGGAGGGCGGGGCAAGTCTGGGGAAGCGGAAGCTTTGGAAGCAGCGGTAAATACCCATCTTATGAGTAAGCATTGGAATGACAGATAATAGCTTTAGCACTGTATCGAAAATTGCCTGGGTAATGAAAAATGTCGGAGAACTCTCGGCTTCAAAATCATACACGAGTTCATCAAAATCTCAATGTAAAACGCTGGGTTTACTTATAAGACTTCGAGTGAGATTACCAGATTAGTCGAATGAGGCTTCTCTCGTCCTGTCACCACGAACATTATGACAATACGGAGATTTCATGCATCCTGAGTTATAATTCCATCTCTAAAAGTCCTCGAAACTCACCGGATCAAACCACCTTGATGAGCAAAGCAACACGTCAAATTTCAACGCACCCTGCCCAGCCCAGCCTCTCACTCCTCTAGCGCTTACCTGTCATCATATTTGCAAACCCCCTCCTCCAAGCCCTTGATTTGCAATGCCAACATCCGACTCCAATAGCGGGCCATCGCCAGATTTCCCCCAAAGAACCAGAAACCCGGATGTCCACTCTTCTTCCAAATCGTCCTCATCTCACCCTCCTCATTAAACCCCCAAACATCTTTAACCCGATCTGCCAGCTCGTCCCCAAAGAGTCTTCTGGCTTGGGTTCTCATGTTCTTGTACCCAGTTGCGAAGATAATCTCGTCCGCTTCCTTCTCCTCGCCATCTGCGAACTTGATTCCGTAAGGGAGGATTTCTGCGATTTCTTGGCCTTGTTTGATTTTGATTTTACCATCAGCAATCAGCTGGGAAGCTCCAACATCGATGTAATATCCACCCCCTCGCTGGAAATACTTCATAAACAGCCCAGCTCCATCGGGCCCGGAATCCAGCTTGAACCCAGCTTTAGTAAGTCCTTCCAGAAGAGCAGCATCATTCTTATGTTGGCGGACTGTCACATCCCTGTGGATCGACTTCAGAACTGGGGTAGGGATGCTCCAGAACATGAGATCGGCATCTTCGACTGGGGGCCCGGCTTCGTCGTAAAGTCCTGCGAGACCAATCTTAAGAATGGCTCCTGACGAGATGACACAAGTAGATGAGCGCTGGACCATGGTAACGTCATAGCCTTTCTCGTAGAAGTCTTGGGCGATGTCGTGGCCAGAGTTGCAACAACCGACGACAATAGCTTTCTTCCCGTTTCCATTCAACTTTGCCCCTAAGAATTCGGAAGAGTGGCAGAGACGGTCCCCCTTGAAGTCAGAGATGCCTGGGATGTGACTTGGGAAATTCTTCTCGCCCGAATGACCTGTCGCTTGGACGATGTGCTTCGGGTGCAGAGTGCGAAGTTCTGTTTCACCCGAACCTTTCTTTCGCTCCACAACCACAGTCCACATACCTTTAGATTCGTCGTATTTAGCTTCCTTTATGGTGGTTGTAGTCCAAACGTTGAGTTCCAGGAGTTTGACATAGCACTCGAAAAACTCGGCTAGCTTGTCCTTTGGTGTGGAATATTGGCCAATGTGGTGGGAAGTTGATATATGGCATATGGTCGTACCACACAGGATCATGAAGGACGAGCTGATGGTAGCGCTTCCTCCAATTATCTCCAACCCGCTCATTTTGGTCTATCATAAGTGTGCTGACTCCGAGCATTTTCAGACGGGCGGCAGAAGTCAGACCACCTTGTCCAGCACCTGTAACATGTTAGTGCGTGAATGAAAATATTGTTCAAGTTCGCCGACTTGGTAAAATTGGGCATGGCCGAAGCTTCTACGAAAAGCGAGTTCAAGAGGGGAACACATACCAACGATCAAAACCACCGGCTCGGTCTCAACAAAGTTTTCATCTGCTGTTCGCCGTTCCTGCCAGTTCTTTCTTCCAGGCCGACCCCCATGAGCAACACCTTCAGTCCTTCGTCCAAAGATCGGCTCTTCATGGCCCTTAAGTTCCCTCATAGAAGTGAAAAAAGTAAAGGCCTTCAAACTCCCATCAATCTGAACCAATCTAGCCACGCCCACTCCTCTTCCTACATCCGACTCTGTGGTCAAGAAAGTCTGGATACCCTCAATCTTTCCTTGGCCATCGAAGGCCGTGACAACAGGCTTTCTGCATTCACTACTCTTGTCGATAGCTACATTTTTCAGTCTGCATTCCTTCTTCAAGAATTCTTTCATATTTTCTGGGCCTTGAAGAGTGTGGGCGTCCCAAGAGAGGCAGAGGTGGTCCCGCCAGTAGGCTTGAGGGAGAAAAAGCTCCGAGAGGGCTGAAAAGTCGGGGCTTTGGATAGCCTTGTTGAAGGACGAAACCCATTGCTCGGTTGCTGCCTCGATATTTTCGGGTTTCTGGGGCTTGATGTCCGAGAGATCGGGTATTTGGATGTTGACGGAACCTGGCTCGACGCGGTTGTAGGAGGGAACATCCTGCGCAGCTACAGGAATGCTCTGTGTCAAAGTGAAGCTTTGGGTTATAGTCGCCATGTTGATAACGGTTTATTATTGAATGAAGAACAGATCAATTGAAGAGAGAGAAGTGAAGTTGAGAAAAGAAAAAGGAAATGGAGCGAATGCCGTGTAACCTATATCATAGGCACTGGACCACAATCGGGGCAACGGGTGCGGAACCGATCCGAACAGGAGGGTGATGCTGAAATGCCTTCTCAAGTCATGCTATCTTCTTTGGCTTGCGGTTCTTCGAATGACATGAAGAATGAGGGGAATTATGACAATGCGGGGTAGAGAGAAGTACCCACCCCCGCAATTGATATTCCCCCTTTGAGACATCACGCGAAGCGCCTCATCTTGGCTGAGATGCGGAAGCCATCATCACGAAGGAAGGTATTCCGAGTGACTCTATACCGGACTCCCATCCGAAGCCTACTGCCGGGGGAAGTCATCTTTTCCTCTGCTTTTAAATCGCAATGCAGCCGGCGGTTTAAGAACTTGCCCCCACGAAAAGACCTTGGCATACCAATCATGAGAAGCTATGGCTGGTGCGTAGCATGTACAATGTCGAGATAACGCTGCGGTCGAAAGGACAAGTTAATTTAGGTCTTAGATTAGCGCAAACCCCGAAGAAGAGCAATTACGAGTTCGTGCTAATGGCTATAATCGGAAATAAGCAATGACGTCGTTAGTAGAATTGAACAATACTTCCGTTTCTTCCGCATAGCATGAACGAGGTGTGATTAATAAACATAATCATGAAATGAGTAAGTCTATCGACTTATGAAGAATAACGAACTTTGGTCTGTTTGCGCAACCCTCTTTTCTATATCTCTCCCACTCCTCCAACAAAAAGAAAAAATGGGAAAATATATAGAAAGCTGAGGATATTATCCCAAATTCTATAACCACTAAAACAACACCTACGGGGGGGGTTGATTGCATTCTATCTGCATCTTAGGTGTTTATACTTATGTCCTATTTGTACATCCTCAAACCCTCAGTGTAATTCACAATTAGAAGAAAAATAAAAGAACAATCCGCGAGAGCAACAACAAAAAAGCCCATTCCTCTGTCTATTGGCCTATCTCAACTCCTTGAATGTCTCAATGTATCCCTTGCCCGCTCGCAAATCCGAAATTAGTCCAAAGTCCGATGAATCTTGTCAAGAAGGAAGAAAAAGCGATCGGTTTGTACAGAAAGATGAAAATGGGGTCGAAGTAGAAGTCTAAGCCAATAATAAGTTCCTTCGCTTTTAGAAGCTTGATTGGCCAAGAGAGTGAATAGTTCCCGAATCATCATCATCAGCCGTTGAGCAACGGGCGTGGTAGGAAGGAGTGGATCCGTCGAGGTCCATTTCGTCCCTGGAATCGCCTTTGTTAATGTCCCTGTCCAATTCCGCAAGAGCGGCAGTAAATTCCAGAAGCTTCTTCTTTCTCTTCAGCAACATAATACGTTGCTGAGATATCTGCTCGTTGCCCTCTAGGAGAGCTCGGCAAATTGTTTCACCTGTGGAAGAAGTCAGTTATCAAGGAAAGAAGATCCGAGAAAACGCCCTTACCATCTCCCTCATTCAGTCCCAACTCGTGCTCGAGTAATCCCTTCATTCCGTTTTTGACTCGTAGGAAATATCTCCCATTTATTGTTGCACACACAGTGTCTGTGAAACGGATCTGGGCCGTTGTGTAATAGCCGCGAATGGATGCAGCAATTTCCATTTCTTGGGCAAAGGGATCGAGACCAAGGTTTGCCTCAATTTCCTTTCTATGCTTCTCTTCATCCTTTTTCCCAGCCGGGGTCAACTTGAGCTGGGCATTGACTCTAACAGTGACTCTGGTTTTCGTCAGTTGGTCTAACGCTTCCTGCTTGTGGAGAGCGAGTGAGCGTTTGCTCAACGTAAACCAGTTAGACTTCTCAACGTCGTAGAAATCAATTGCGATACGACGTTGGGCTTCCTCTTCCTTGGTCAAGAACTCTTCAACGATTATTCGTGAACGATGAAGGAGGCTCGTGTTTTCGAACCCCCTCAGAACAATATCCAGGGTTCTCAAAACCTCCGCCCGCACCATTCTAAAACTCAAGTCAAGAAAAGTCTTCAATGGATAAGACCAATTATGGATAGCAGTTAATGCGTAGTCCTCCTTTACCCTTTGCGGGTCAGGCTCGCCACGCCCTGTACGAGTTCGTCTGTTGGTAGTTTGTCGGATATCCTCGAGTGATATAGATCTTTGTCCGAGGAGCAAGTATTCTTGGAAGAAAGGGCCATAATCAGCTTTCTTGAATTTTTTGGCAAGTAGGGCGCGGTTTTCCAGTTTAACTCTTGAGCTACCGAAAAGGTTACGAGCAACACTGTTATGCCGAGGGGTAGATGGGCCAAGTGGACTAGAGAAGCCATGTGGGCTAGAGGAGCCATGTGGGCTAGAAGAGATTTTTCGTCGCTTTGGGGGGGATTCAAAATCGTTGTCAGTGTCATCGTCTATGCTTATGATCTCTGGCCCAGTATTTAGTAGACAACCGGGGCGGAGAGCTTCCATGGCCCCTTGAAATTGATCACACAATTCCGTCCACTGGCTGAAGAATTCAACTTGGCTATCGCGAACACTAGATTCCTTATCAAACAGCAATGTGGCTTGGCTGTTGAAGTCGGCAAGGTGTTGCCGCACTAAATACTGCACTTTGTCTTCTGGGACCTCTGGCAATAGAGTTAGCTGATGTTCAACTTCCTCTGTCTCGGTGTAAATTTTGTCTTTGAGGTCCGGGATACTGAGTAAGATATGCTTCGCAAACTCTTTTGAAAGGACTTTCTGAATAGTGTTAGTGCCACAACGATGCCGGAAATCGGCCCACTCTCCACCAGGCTGCCAAAGTGGGACAGAGTTGAAGAAGTCTTCTTCCTGTCGCCGAGCAAGCGCGAAGTAATTTGGCCCTCTGAGATTCGAATTAGGCCCCGGTTGTTTTGTCACAAAATAACCCCGAGGCAACTTGAAGATCTCTCCTTTGAAAATGCCAGTGTAATCTTTGTGAGCAGACTCTCCATCTCGCTGCTGCAGCCTATCTGGCATCGTCAGAACACCGATACATCTGTTATCCGCCTTAAGTCTCGTGATGACCGCCTTTGTACGTGATAACCCGGGATCATTCTGCATTGTCATAGCACAGATGATCAGAGCATTTTCATGCTTGATGTATTCCGTAGTTAAACGCTCAAACATTTGAACGAGATAATTTAAGGAAGGATCCTCAGCGGCTTGGAATAGACCGGGAAGGTCATAAAATGAAAGCTCTGGTAATCCAGGCCCAGCAATATCCACTGCAATGACATTTGGTGAAAATTGCACCTCGTTTGTTTCAGCTAGTCCTTGTCGTTGAGCGTGAGGTAGAAACGATGTATGAGGCTGTGAAGGGTTGAGGATCGCGAGCTGTGCGTATCTAAGAAGTTCTTCAAGTTCGGTCTTCTCTTGAACTCTCTTAAAAAACAGAATTGCAGGCTCATCTCTGCGTGCCCAATTTTGAAATGTTTGTCCTCGGGTCTTCTTATTTTCGTAAGTATACGACAGGCGTAAGGACACAGAGCAGGTCCAGACAGAAGCTTCCGAAGTTTTGACGTTTGTAGGGCATCTCGTACACATCGACTGTCCTTTGGGGAGACTGATTTCGGCAATTGCGCCCATCAGAGACGATTTCCCAGCACTTTGATCGCCTACAAGAACCAGTTCAGGGAGAAGCTTGTCAGCTGTACTAAGTCCAATACGCTTGAGTTGTTCGGTGAACTCAACGAGTCGCTTGACGTCACGACCGACAACTCCAAGGCCTGTTTCCTCGTCCGGTGACAGCATCGTGGTGGTCTGGGTGCGAAGTGCTGGTTGAGGGGTGGCGCGAATTGGTACCGCAATAGAACTGTGTATCTGCCCTTGGCGTTCAGCAGGCAAGCCATCAAAGCTGTGGAAACCTGGCATCTCTTCTTCTTCTTCGGTGAGGTCAATTTCAAACTTTGGCCTCGGGGTATGAAATGATGAAGCAGGGCTACTAAGGCCGCCTTCATTCTTGATGGGGGCCATTGACAAAGTGAAGTTGAGGCTGAGGTAAAGTGAGCGTGTATGGAAGTCTACCCACCACTTGATTAATGGCGCGATTCAAAGGAGTAAGGTGATAATGTATTGATTAGGCTGCAGGTACACTCTTGTGATACAAAGAGGCCGTTCGGATGGAGGCAGCTGGTATAGGAGTCGACGTTGAGACTCAAGGACCAAGGACTGCGATGCGAAAAGATATCAGCCAGCGCGAGCACAAGCTGGGTGGCTGTGCAGATAGAGGCGAAGGGAGTTGAAGTCGGGAGAGAGAGATTGAATTGACGTCGACTACTTGATCGATGTTGCGACTGGAGGGCCTGTGAAGGTGATCTAAGAAGGCATAAGCTTCAGACTTGCGACGAGTGAAAGTGAGAGAATGGGAGAGAATGAGAGAGGAGATTGTTAGAATAGTATGCTCACTGATCTTATGAAAAGAATTGAGTTGATCTGGATTTGAATCTGCTGGAGATGGTAGCAATCGCGAAGGGAGTTGGAGGAAGAAAGTGAAGGGGGACAGGAAGGGAGAAGTTGGATTTCAAGTGTTTACACTTCACACGACTGAGAGCAATTCGGTAGTAGAGACGAAATCAAACGACAGGGGCCTTTTCCTCGGTCCAGGTGAGTCTCCCCGACTTTATACTCAGCCAAGAAACACGAAGTCTTGCTCTCTAGCAAATCATCACGTCAAATTCTCAGCTTGACCTCTTCTCTTCTCTCAATTTCGAGAAACGCGTAAAGTGCATGCATATACATCATCGATCCGAGACTCGAGACCCAATGAGAAGTGAGCCGCGCAGGCCATCGCTCGCTGATCGGAGGATTGTAAAGTTGGTCACCTCAGAGCTTCTCTGAGGCCCCCCGAATCTATCACAAGCGAAGATATAACTTAGCGGGGAACACCACCAAAATCATATCTGCAAATGTTTGTCTCCAAGAGATCAAATAGAGATAGGTGACCCCGCATGGAGATACGAGGGGCTGCATGAAAGGGGCGGTGTGCAGCCACCGTCGCAGTAAGGCGGAAAGGGCAGTCGAAGGCAAACTCACAACGCAAGGTCCCAGCCACATACAAATTGTATGCGAAAAGATGTAGCCTTAGTGAACTTCTTCACAGTTGCGCTCAGAAGGATAAAATGGGGCTGGCTTAGCCCGGGTCACAGACCCCTCGCAACCTCCAAATCAATTGCCACACCAAGAGAATATGAAACCATCGATCCCAGAAGAAGTAGTCGGCCTAGACCAAGATCGATATTGCTATTTGTCAAGTTGATTTGCAGACGATGATGGACTCGATAGGGAATAAGACATGTTTATAGCTTGAGAAGGCTTTGAACGCACACACAAGATTGGATGCCGTGAGGATATATGATACTCGCCTGAGGTTCCTCTTAACATCGTATTGTTTCTACCTTCAAATGTTAGGACGGGTTTATACTGAATGTCAAGGAGACCACGGATCGTTCCTCGAGTACCCACAAGATCTAACATATTCTGTAAGTCATTCCTATGGGAGTAAGGCCTCAAGCCCCCAGCCGAGCGAAAGAGAGAATATATTTGCTTGCATTCATGGAGAATAAAAGGCAACTTCCTATGATGCGAATAATCACAGCGTTGCAAAGATGAGGAGGAGGTTGCTAGTCCGCCATGTATGAAGCTGTTGTTGTTCAGTGTGCTGTTCACACAGCTCGGTCCGGATCAACCTAAATCCGGATAGCCACGTGCACTACCAAAGTTGCTCAAAGAAGCCAAAACCCCCAAAATAGACGGAGAGTACCGCCCCTGAAGAAAAGGCCAGGTCGAATTGTCATTCTCCAGTCCAACAAGATCTAGACACCATTCAAGTCTCTTTACCATCACAATCATGTCCCTCCAAATCCCACTCCGCGATAAGGTCAATGGACTACACGCCGCAACCAAGGCCGTGATTTTGGTGAGTTGAGTGAGGGGAGTTCTGTCCTCGCAAAAGGAGGAGAAGTTGACTGGACGGCAACAGGTTGGTGGGCCTTCGAAAGGAACTCGATTCAGACCTTTGTCCCTCAACTTACCAAAGGTATTTCAACTCTCCCCCGCCCTCTTCGTCATACCGTCCTCTAACCCAAAATCTATAGCCTCTCTTTGAAGTCGCTGGACATCCTATTGTTTGGCACTGCCTCACCGCTATCGCCAAGGTCCCTTCGATCCAGGAAGTATGCATGATTGGATATTACGATGAATCCGTCTTCCGCGACTTTATTTTACACTCTGCCACCGAGTTTCCCCAGATTCGAATCCATTACCTGCGCGAATACCAAGCTCTAGGGACAGCTGGGGGGCTCTACCACTTTCGTGATGCCATCCTGAAAGGGAGACCGGAACGTTTCTTCGTCCTGAACGCCGATGTCTGCTGTTCGTTCCCCCTGAATGACATGCTCCAGCTTTTCGAGGATAGGGACGCAGAAGCTGTTATTCTTGGCACACGAGTGAGTAATGATGCGGCCAGTAATTTTGGATGCATTGTATCGGACAGCCATACGAGGCGAGTCCTCCATTACGTCGAAAAGCCCGAATCACACATCTCGAATCTTATCAACTGCGGCGTCTACCTGTTTTCCACCGAGTGCATTTTCCCATCCATTCGAAGTGCTATCAAAAAGCGTACTGATCGACCGCGTCTCGTCTCATACCCCTCCTCGGAAAACCTCGAATCTTCCTTCTTCCAAGACGACGAGGAGGAGGAGAAAAAGAACCAAGTACTACGACTAGAACAGGATATCTTGAGCGACTTGGCGGATAGCAAGCAATTCTACGTTTACGAAACCAAAGATTTCTGGAGACAGATCAAGACGGCTGGGTCTGCTGTGCCTGCGAATGCTTTGTATCTACAGCAGGCGATGCAGAGCGGGTCCCCCGATCTGGCTAAAGCTTCGTCGCATATCCTCCCACCTGTTTACATCCACCCCAGTGCACATGTCGACCCTACCGCAAAGCTCGGCCCGAATGTTTCCATTGGCCCTCGAGTCCAAGTCGGCGCCGGCGTGAGAATTAAAGAGGCGATCGTGCTGGAGGATTCGGAGATCAAGCATGACGCTTGTATTCTGTATGCTATTGTTGGATGGAACAGCAGAATCGGTGCATGGTCTCGAGTAGAAGGCACACCAACCCCGGTCACCAGCCATTCTACAAGTATTATCAAGAACGGCATCAAGGTCCAGAGCATCACCATTCTTGGCAAGGAGTGCAGCGTGGGTGATGAGGTCAGGGTGCAGAACTGCCTGTGCTTGCCATTTAAAGAGCTGAAGAGGGTAAGTTTTCATCTTCCCCGAGGATATCATTACCATGGCAAATACTAACAGAAGCAGGATGTTGCAAACGAGGTCATTATGTAGTGAAGCGTTCAAGTCCGTTCCCGAGGTCGGAGTATCAACCATATATAGGCATGTTCCTGCAGCGTTTTCGGCTTTTTGGGTCACATAGCAAAAGTTTTGAGTAGATAGACGTCTATATTATGATTCAGCTTGTTATCTGTATTCATGTCATGTTTAGTCGCGCAAGTGTGCTAGTCTTCCCATCCCATCAGAGCTCAATTGCACGGGATGCCGAAATCCTTTGGTTTCCCGGCATCGTCGATTCGCCGAACCCGGATCCGCGTTATTTATTCGCCGAACTTGATCTACTTTGTATATGTACTTTTAGCACGTTCGAACCTCGGCTTGGCTCCACAAGCGTCTTCATCGGGTTTAAGATAGCAGATCAGTGCCCCTCACTTATGGCGGGGCAGACACAGATATCTGTTCGAAGGTACTGTGCCCACTCCGTAGGACAAGCACTCAAGCCAACCACCACTCCAGCTCAGGTCCTACCGCTTATGACTTGTAACAGCTAGCCAACGCTTAATTTCTCAATAGTATATACTCCCAATGCGAGATACTTACTCATTGCTCCCAAATGTAACCAGCCAAGGCCAAGTGAGGATCTTATACCAATTACACATCCATCCAACCAGTTTTCGATGCCGAATATGCGCCGTAGTCAAGTACCATCAGGCCATCCTTCGCCAATTACCAATAAACGTCATGCGGCTAAGTCGTGATAGTTATTTGTAAGCTACCGTGCATCTTGGCAGCCATTCGCCCATCTGATACGAAACGAAAGCGTTTATATTTCATTCATAAATCAACACTTCTTCCCCTCCTAAAGCTTCTTCCGTCACCAACTGCCACTTCTATCTTCGATCCCAAGCTTAAATCCAGTATCGCATTCAAAATGACCCACGTTCTAGAGAAAAAGAGCGAGACCCACCATCATGGTATTCCAAACCCGCCTGCACCAGGAGTAAGTAGCCGCATTCATAACAGTGGACTTCCAAATCTGACAACCATCAGATCTCCTACTTTACTCCAAATCAAGTCCCCCCCAGTGGCACGGCTTTAGAGCCTCAAGCTGATGGCAGCCCCATTGCCAAACTCTTTACACCTCTTAAAATCCGGGGGCTCACTCTCCAAAACCGTATCATGCTCTCGCCCTTGTGTCAATACTCCGCTCAAAACGGACACCACACGCCCTGGCACTTTGCCCACCTGGGCGGCATCATATCTCGCGGCCCCGGGTTGGCGATGATAGAAGCCACGGCCGTGGTGCCCGAAGGACGCATCACCCCTCAAGATTCCGGCATCTGGTTGGATTCCCAAGTCGATAGCCAATGGGGTCTCAAGCACATTGTTGAATTTGCCCATTCACAGGGGCAGAAGATTGGGATTCAATTGGGGCATGCAGGGAGAAAGGCTTCCACCGTAGCACCTTGGCTCTCCGGCGGAGCTGTATCAACCGCGGACGTGGATGGCTGGCCCGACAATGTGAAAGGCCCAAGTGCAATCCCTTTCGATGAGAATCACGCAAATCCTATTGCTATGACGCTACAGGATATCGAGGAGCTGAAAACGGCTTGGGTGGCAGCTGTCAGGAGGGCTTTACGAGCTGGCTTCGATGTCATCGAAATCCACAGTGCCCACGGATACTTATTTCACAGCTTCCTTTCCCCAACATCCAACAACCGAACCGATAAATATGGCGGTTCATTTGAGAATCGCGTTCGCCTGACGCTGGAGATTGTGGACTTGACCCGGAAGGAGATCCCGAAGGACATGCCTCTCTTTGTAAGAATCAGCGGAACTGATTGGTTGGAAAGCGTGCCAGAGTACGAGGGCGAGAGTTGGAGGGTGGAGGATAGCGTTAGGCTTGCTCCTCTGCTTGCGGATCACGGTGTTGATCTTCTGGATGTGAGCAGTGGTGGCCAACATCCCCTGCAGCATCCCCACGCAGGACCCGGTTACCAGGCCCCGCTTGCGAAGGCGATTAAAAAGGTTGTCAGGGACAAGTTGCTAGTCTCAACGGTGGGCAATATTGGGAGCGGGAAGCAGGCTGAGGCACTCCTGACGGGGAAGGGAGATGCGGAGCTGACGAGGGGGGAGCAGGAGTTAGATCTGGCCGTGGTAGGGAGAGGCTTCCTGAAGAACCCAGGGCTGGTGTGGTCTTGGGCTGATGAGCTCGGGGTGAAGGTTAACGCGGCCAACCAGATTAGGTGGGGATTCGTGGGAAGGCATCACCAGCGTGAGAAGAAGTGATGGAGATGTGTCGACAGAAGATGAGGTCTCCCATTACTCTAGAGGATGGGACATATGGAAGGAAACAAAGAATGATAGATAGTACTCGATAATAGAACGAGCTTTTACTTTTTATCTTTTTGCTCTTAGTTTGTTCTGATAGTAGTCTTCGTGTTGTATTTTTTTCAAATTGTTTTAATGCTTCGTCGCTGTTTGGAAGAACAAGAATTATTGCTCACAATACCGGTAATTGATGGTATCTTCACTTCAAGCCTCGAGCTTAATTTTTAATCGAGTATGAAACTCAACAGGGCCTTTAAATCTCTTGTGCCCTGGCTTTTTCAGTCACATTCCCCTCTTTGACCGGCTATACATAGATAAACGATATAGATGTAGGAGGTCGCTACGAAAATATAGGATTTCGAAGGGGCGGGCGAGTTAGTGTTCGCTTATTGCCAATTGTCAACCACCAAAGGCCCTGAAAGCTTCCCATGCATGGGGGCGGCACGGCATTCATTTACTAACCGGTTACCTCAGGCCGTCGCGGCAGCCGGCAATCTATCCGTACGTGCCGATAGATAAGCATCTCGGTTTGCGATAAGCCTATCGTTACTAGCACAGTCAAGATAGTATAACCTCAACTTCTCCTCACGCTCCTACTTCTTCATATCCATGACCCATCCCGAGCATTAACTCCCAGCAATGGAATACCAGAAGCCGAAGCCCGTCCCTACGATAGCACCCCGCCTCATCATCCACGGCGGAGCAGGAAACATCCTCCCTTCGAACCTCCCTCCCGCGAAGTACAAAGCCTACCACGATTCGCTCCTCTCCATCCTCGCCGAAACCCACCATTTCCTCACCTCCCCCTCCTTATCCCCCCTCCCTTCCTCCCCCTCCGCCTCCGCCCTCGACACCGTAACCTTCGCCGTCTCCCAACTCGAAAACAACCCCCTCTTCAACTCCGGCCATGGCGCCGTCTTCACCCGCGACGGCCTCAACGAACTCGAAGCCTCGATCATGGTATCCAAGGGCAAGAAGAAGCGCGGCGTCGGCCTGATGGGCTTACAGCACGTTAAAAACCCCATCATACTCGCGCGCGAGATGTTACTGCATGGCGAACGGGATCTCGAAGGTGGGAATGGAGAGCATCGAGGACCCATGTTTGTGGATGCGGATGAGGAGGTGAATAGTGCGCAGGGGCATTGTCAGTTGCATCGGTTTAGCGCCGAGCAGTTGGCTCGACGGTGGAGGTTGGAGATGGTGGATCCGAGTTACTTCTTCGTGCAGGCTAGGTGGGATGAGCATATCAAAGGGCTCGAGAAGGAGAAATCGGGAAATGGTGCGGCGACGTGGGATGCGGAGGACTTTTTCCCGCAGGGGACGTGTGGTGCGGTGGCTTTGGATGGGGAGGGCGTGATTGCTTGTGCTACTAGCACTGGGGGCATGACGAATAAGTTGACTGGGAGGATTGGGGATACGCCGACGCTTGGAGCTGGTTTCTGGGCTGAGGAGTGGGAGGAGGAATATCCGATGAGCAGGGCAGAGTCTTTATTGGGGCAAGCAGGGCCAGCGCTCCTTTTGAGTGATACTTTGAAGGGCTTGCTGGCAGATTGCTTTCCAAGCCCGACGATGTACTCTCCTGTACCGCATGATGATATTGATATGAGGCTTTTGGCTAAAGGGGATAGGGTGTTTAGGTCCACCGGCATGTCTGGTACCGGCAACGGCGATTCCTTTCTACGGCTCAATGCCGTCCGGACAGCATCCGCAATTGCACGATATAAAGGTTCAAAGTCATCCCACAAGACTTCACTACAGGAAGCCATAACGGAGGTTTCCGGCCCTGGGGGTGACTTGGTAAAGAGTGCTGGAGATCGATGGAGGAAGACGGGCGAGGGGGAGGGAGGAGTCATCGGCATCGAACTCACGTTGGTGACGGATGCAAATGGGTCTAAGAAGTCGGCCGTTTCTCGTGTCGTTGATGATTATAACTGTGGCGGTATGTTTCGTGCGGCGGTCGATGAGCATGGGAAAGCTGTGATGAGGGTCTGGAAACCGGGGCAGCATAGCGGACTTGAGGAGTATGAGGGCGAGGGAAAGAAATATGATTTACGGGATTGGTTAGATGAGAAGGCTATGGTGTAGAATTAGACGATAGAGATATATACTTAGTTAAAGCGGACTTATTCGTCTATCCCCGCGAGTTACTGTAGATGATTGTCATTTTGTACTGTACTTCAAACCTCTTTTCCTCCCATATCCCTCTACCTTCCCATCGAATTGTGGGCAGCATGTGCATACTTGCAACATACCCGACCTAAAGTCTCCCGGCGTCTTTCATTGAGGTTATCCATTCATCCTTGACTTGCTGGTAAAACTCATCACCCATCAGGACATCGACACCCAGAAATGCATTTGCTTTTCCCGCTCTCAGTGCTTCTGCATGGGCAAAGGCCAGACCGGCGGCTTCCCTGAAGGGCACGGTATGAACGTTTCCCTTTGCGTTGATTGCGAATAGGGATTGAATCCCAGGGGCGATGTAGGTGCAATTTCCCATGTCGGAACTGCAGTTTAACTCGTGCTTGTAAATTGACTCGGCAAGAGGAATCATCTCTTCTGGCTGTGCACCCAGTTCTGAGAGCATGTAGTCCCGGTAGCGATTTGCAAGCGCAAAGTTAGAGACAACATCCTCGTACAAGGCGCCCCTAGGCTATTAGTAGCCTACCCAAAACTCCAAAGGATCGACATACCAAATCAGCTCAACTCTGCAACCCGTTGCTGCAGCTGCTCCTTCAAAGATAGGGATGATTCTCTGTTTCATACTTTCTAGTGCGGCGGTATTCTTGCCTCTCAGGGAGTAACTCCCTTCGGCAAAGTCTGGGATAACATTTGGAGCCTTCCCTGCCGAGAGGATCACAGACTGAATGCTCTCGGATTTCTTGATATGCTGACGGAGAAGGGCGAGGCCGTTGTATGCCATCACAATAGCATCACAGGCATTGGCGCCCTCCCACGGCGCCGCCCCCGCATGCGCTGCTCTCCCATGAAACTTGGCGCGGAATTTCATCGACGCCTTCATCAGACAAAGCGGTGTTGAGAACTCGGGCATGGGGTGCGTCATGATGCAGACGTCAACGTCCTTCCACGCACCATGGCTTGCCATGATCCATTTCCCGCCGCCCGTTTCCTCGGCCGGAGTCCCCATCACGACCAGAGTGCCCGGGGTATCGTTTGCCTTCATGGCGGCGGAGACTCCAACCGCAGAGGCGAGGGTAGATGTTGCAATGAGGTTGTGCCCACAGCCATGGCCAATTTCAGGGAGCGCATCTGAGCGTGTTAGTAATTAGAAAATAAGCCCAGCTACAGGTACCATGCCATATTCCGCATTATAGCAAACCATTCGACCGCCGGGTTTGACTGTAAATCGAGCTTCAAACGCCGTGCTGATCCCCCAGACACCTCGCTTGACTGACCACCCCCCCTTGGACGTCAACCAGTCAGACAGGAGCTTGCAAGCTCGCACTTCCTCGAACATGACTTCTGGGTTTTCCCATATCTGCGTTGGTTAGCTAGCTACTGGTATTGGAAAGTATTGATAGTGGGATTATGTCTGGCATACCCCCAAGTTGATCTGCCTAAGCTCTTCGCTCGCCTCGTCAATTGCGTCCGAGATAATCTTCCGAGTATCGGAAGAAGACATTGTCGAGTTGGGCGAGAGAGTGATCTAACGAGTGACCAGAGCTGTGTTGAAAATTTGGGGAACGTATAAGGAGTTATGTATTATTGAGGATTAGACGGGCAGGAAATAGCGAGGTATTTAGTGAAATTGTACAGTACCTGCCTGCGTGCCAGGTCCAGTAAGTGGTGAAGTCTTATCTATCACCATCCCCGCATTTCGGGGCCCCTCCTTCACGTGATAAGGTCATGCCCAGTGATGTTATTCTGTCCTTCGGATTTCAGTTTATTAAGCCGAAGAGAAATGGAAGGCAAGTCTAATACTAAGAATATTTTGGGACGTAATTTACTCGCGTTACGACCAAACAGCTTTGTTATAAAATAATTATTAACCGAGCTCAAAATCAACAGGAATTAGCAATCTCCCCGCGTACCGAAAACACTTAACACTTTAGAAAGCTTCAGTACTGAATTGTGGCAGGAAACTGAAAGAGATAGAGCTTGTCGTTTGAAAGTAATTTTCAGGTTGGCTATTATAGCTGTCCTTTTGCCTAAGACCCTCCAATCTTCACATAAGTCATGCTTTAATGGCACTCATATAGATGCTTAGTTATAGTTATACTTTCAGTCTATTCTTCTGCTGCTACCTTACTACTTGCATACTAAACTGCTGATGCTACATCGAATAAAATCTCAAAAACATACATACTCTCCACCTTCCAACCCTGTGCAACAAAGAAACTGCAATGGCGCACTAATCCTGGTGTCGTTGTATACCGCGTGTATACTTTACAAACTGCAACTTCGATATGTGTAGACAACCTCGTTCTGCTATACTCTTCCCACCTATGGTACTCTTTTGTGTTAGTCATGCTATAGAAGTCGTTCGAAATCTATTTTTTGACAGTAGAAGGAGCATCGACCGGCTCCATACTATCATCGTGGTAGGGATAACTAGATTAAACTCCTGAAGATCGTTAACAGTCACACCCAAATCTTTTCTGCCAGTCCGTCTCTTCTTGCTTCTCGGCACGATCCCTATTCAGCTTCATCCACTTTTCATAATTGTCCATCTCTTCTTGAAGCTCCATACCCCCAAGCAGGAAAAGAACAGCATAGTCGCTAATAATTGTGCCGTTTAGTCTTGTCTTTCTATCGTGAAGCCATTTCGTAGTATTCGGAACGGTGCTCTCGATCATGTTTATTAGCTGTTCTTGCTCCTGTCCACGCACCCAGTCAATGATCCTCGCAAGTGTCTTCACCCAAGTCGACACCTTCTCTCCATCCAAAGTACTCTCATGTTGTCGAAACTCCACTGTCGACTTCCCCTGGCGCCCTGAGTTCGTCGACCTAGAAGAACTCACCAAACCCGAGAAATCATACCGATACCTGTCAACCCATTGCTGCAAGCATCCAGCCTGCTCCACCAGCTCCGGCATGCTCACCACGCTCAAGAAGCTCCTCGCCCCTTCAACCGCTCCACAACCTTCCCCTTTAAGCTCCAAGAACCGTGTCGCAAACCTCGACATTTCCCTCATCGAATAGGTGAAAATACTATCGTTCCTCTCTTCATAATGCAACGTATCAAACACCGGCTCAAAAGCCCACAGAAACGCAACAAGCTTCTTCATATGCTCCAACTCGAATCCTTGATCGCCTGGTCCGATATGCACATGGAGGCCTGTTTCCGCAGGATGCTCGGTGCTCACTACATAATTCCTTTTCAAAAGCTCACATACTCTCTCGACCTCGCCTAGAGAGTGAGGAGTAAGCGCATACGTAGGACTTTTGATCTGCAGCCTCACCCACTTATAATCGTACTTCCTTTGACCTTCGTCCTCATTATACATCTTGTCTACCTCCGCGTGGCTCTTGTCCAGCCATTCAAACGTTGTTTCATCAGCAACAACCCATTTCGCACTTTCATACGTCCCCACTGCATCTATAATCGCAGAGAGTCCATGGTCCCGGAGCGTTTGCACGATGTGTGTTTTTGCTTTGTCGCGAAGGTACTGGTACTTCTTCTCAATAATATCGTGTCCATGTACTTCGTAGTTCTCGATTAACTTTCCTTCGTCGGAGACGTCCCAGGTGGGAACGGTACGGGTTTCGGAGGGGTTGGGTACAGGGGTATTATTTCTAAAGCCGGTGCAGGCGAGGGCAAATTGGATTTCAACTGCGAAAGTCAAGGGCGTATTAGAGTTCATCTTGACGTTTCTTTCGATTTGTTGAAGGTTTTGGTTTGGTCTTTCTGATGGCGAATTTGGTGTTTGTTTGCTTTATTTGTAACGGAAGGTTGAAGACGGTTTGTTAAACGAACAATAATAACTGCTGAGAGTGATTTGAGTTATCGTTGCATGCATTATAAGGCCATGTCTTTGAAAGATAGACGGCATTTATAATCTATCTGTTAAATAAATAGCGCAGTAGGAAATGCTTCTCATTTGAACTGTCTAGCTCTAAGTGCATGCCCTTAGTACAGGATTTAGCCTTACTTCAGTTGCTCATCTCGTTTGGTCTAGTTCGACACTTGTCAGTACTTACTGCTTAGCCTTTTGTTGGCTCTAAACTAAAAATCACATTTTCCCCAAATTGTTTAATGATTCGGATCTATTGATGTTTCATGACACGTGACACTAACCCGCAAGACTCTTCCTCCATGGCCTAAAAGAAAGAGGCTTCTAATGCGGCTTTTAGGTCAAGGGACTTGATTCAACCAGTCGTACACTATATATTAAAAATCTACAATATGATGTACACTACTAGAGGTAGCAAGCTACGTAGGATCACATCGACCGATCTGTCGGCAATCTATATTCTTTTTTTCAGATCTTCTAATCAAGTTATATAATTGTCTCCAAGACCCATGTTGTAGCAATAGCACCCACATTATGTACAGAGTGTCTTCTTCAGGCACTTAATGTCATCTCGCTATTTATCATATATAGGAGCTAAGCTATTATGCTTTGAAATTACTAGATCAAGCCCCTAAATTCCCTTCGTCTAGTGGTGTAGAATCAGTTTTTAATGCCATCTTACGCTCAGCTCGTGTTGTAATATAGAGCAGTCCTGAGGTCCAGATCGCCAAAGCGATGCTCGTTCCTATCATCGCCCACATACCCTTCTAATTGAATAGTCAGAATCATTTAAAACAAGTCATCTACGAGAGTACAGTTGGTGTCTGTTTGGAAAGAAAGGCTTACCTTAAATTTAGGTGCGAAATCAGCCGAATAAAACAGTAAACTCCACCAAGCATTGACAGCATTACTACCCGCATTCATACTCCCAATCACCACTGCCCTCATGCCATCCTCCTCCCATCTTAATGAATCATTTGCCCAGGCAAAGAATGTGGCCTGACAAGCATACACACTTCCTGCCCAATAATAAGCTGCGAAAATGGTAGTCACATTGGCACTTGGCGCTAGAATCATAGCAGAGGTTGCAATGCCCGTAGCCGCTATCCAGTATCCCACAATATATCTCTTACCACCAAGAAAGTCAGTTAAAATGGCCCAGAAGAGGGTGGAGATGATTCCAACGGCAGGGACACCAGTGGGATAATTGTTGAGTTGTGGGACTGAGTAGCGCTTGGTGGACTTCATGTATATGGATAGCAACGCATTAGAGGAGAAAGACTCGGTTTCTCCAGCAATTATCCATAGAATGACGAAACCGTACCAGTGCCAACTTGTGAAAACCCTCTTGACGAAGGATAAATCCATCGGTGTACGTTTTGAGACGTCTGGGACCCGAGAAATCGCCAAGGCACGCTCCTCTGGCTTGAGGTAGAAGGCGGTGGTTGTGGATGGTGTATCTGGGAACAGCAGGAAGCCGTAGAGAGCAATGGGAATGGTGATCAGTCCATCAATGATGAATAGCCAACGCCAACCACTTAAACCTTTGGCTCCGTTGAGCCCTGAATGAATTGCGGTTTGCAGAAATCCTCCGAACATGGTTCCAGCTAGACCTGATGAAGTGAAGATCCCACTCCGTTTTCCGATCTCCCGTCCAGTATACCATGAACCGAGAATGTAGTGAGTTCCAACAAAGGTGCTGGATTCCGCTATCCCTTGGAAGAAGCGAATAGCCATGATATCTCTTGGGTGGGAAGATGTAGCAGTGATCATTGTGAGGGTTCCCCAGATAAGAACCATGCTCGGGAAGAAAATGCGGGGTTTTAGGTAGTACAGAGCAAGATTACTGGGGATTTGGCCCACGACATAGCTGCTGATGGTTAGCATAAGGCTCTGAGTGCTTTTCAAAGTATCAAGCCATACCCAACTGTAAATACCGTATTGATCTGATTGTACTGGTTTCCTTCGAACCCCAGCTCCTCTTTCATCCCGCTGACATAGGCATTGGCTAGATTGGACCGGTCCAAGTAATTTGTAAAGTAAGATAGACAGCAAAATGTCAGGATAAAAAAGTCTATTCATCTGACATTAGAAGGTGGGCAGGAGAAGATCTGAGAAATAATTGCTTACCGATTTTGCGGACTAACTTCCCCTCTCCTGGGTGCTCGTAAGGATGGTGGATATACTCCCGAAATTGTTGAAGGCCCATATTGTCCGATCTTTGGAGGGCTCTGGGCCTTTTTTTTTGCTTGGAGTTGTATCAATTTTGGGAGAAAAGAGCAATTCTAGCGTAACAAGAAGAGAAGAAGTATATTGGCCACTGTATACCAAAAATAATCTGACTGAAGAATGGAGAAAAAAATCAAATCCAAATCGATCCAAATCGATGGAGTTCACCTCATCACGATAAGCTTCCACTGATTTAGAGATAAGGATGAAGTTAGAGATAAGAATGGAGATAGAGAAGTTGAAGATAGAAAAGACCAAGTTAATCCATAAATCACATCGTGAATTTGAAGCTTTAGAGATAAGGTATCTCCCACTTATCTTGCTACAGTTCTCAAGGTGATCTCAAGAAGGGAAAGACATCCGCGAGATCGACGATCACGTTACTCGGCATTTTTTCTTTCCCGGATTTCTTCCTAAATCGGTCTAGGCGTTCACCCCTCTTCTTACGCCGAATTAATAGGAATTTCGACAACACATATTAGGTGTGTATGACTACGTTATAAGTATTAGATGTTCCACTGCATCACTTACCTCAGCCAGCTCTCTCAAAGCTTGCCACAGGTTAAGTGGCAGAGCAAGCTACCAAGTCTCCTTTGCGAGCCACTAAGCTACCTACAGAAGTCTACTATAAAGCCAATTTTACTGTCAAGTTGGAAACGCAGAAAGATCCTAATGCCCGAGAAGTTAAGATGTCGGTTGGAAAGACTTCGAGGTCCTCCTTCGTGAAGTGCTATAGTAAACTTAGCGCTACTCTACTGAAAGAAAACCAAGTTCTATACGGAATTATATTATGCTAGGCGAGAAATTAAGAGGGCAAGACCTGTTTTCAACTGAAGCTCAAGTTGAGTTCCCAAAATCTTGCGAAAATAAGAACTTCTAGCTCCGGGCCAGTAGGAAATGGGACAATCCTTGTTTAAGAAAAGCACATGCTTGGCTTCAAACTAGCGAAGTGCAGTTGAAAAAGAGCTGCCGTATCTCGCACAGGCTTTACATCCTTAAAACGTCTAAGAGTCCTGAAATTTGTTAGCTGATGATTTCTGGGCTGCCATTGTAGGACCTAAAGCCTGAAAGCCAGTGATGGGTCTTATGTCTCAAACCCTGTGCGTACGAGCCTTTTGGCTAGGAACCCCGTAAAACCAGTGGGGTATTTGGAACAAACCGTGCTCTCGCCCAAGTCTGAAATTTTACCTTGACAATTGTAATGTATACCGCAGCATTTTATAGACAATCTTCTTGCTGCTGTTAGTCACACATGCATTTTTATCCTAGTGTCGTTGTCGCGTTTCTTTAAGGACGTCTAAGTCCGCATAGAGGCACCAAGCAACTTCCCGTTTTCCAACCCCAAGTAGCTCAAATACAAAGAACAAGCGTATGTTGTACAATTTCAAGACCAAGAAAGTTTGTCTGATACTTTCTGGCTTGAGCATATGTAAGCTAGTAAGAAGACTCTGGACAACCTTTCTTGGTCTCAAGTTCTTTGGCCTAAATACAAAGAAGTGTATGTGTTGCAATTTCAAGACTTTCTTAGTTTGCCTACACTTTTTTGGAAGTATTGAGACAGCTGAAGTTTTATGCACATGACTCAAGTTTTCAGCATTAAAGAAAATTATCGGCAGCGAATGTCTAGCATTGAGCTTTCGATGGTGTATAAGAAAGCGAAATTATCCAAATGCTAAGTTTGTCTTCAACAACTTTCATCCATATCTGCCTCCTCCACATCTATTGCATCAACCAGCAGCAACAATGCTACAATCCACCTGGCCCTCCACGCCAAACAAATGCTGGTTCTGTCCCCATTTAAATCCTTCGTGCCTCCTCCAATGCGAAAGGTGCGGCGGGGCAACGATGCCAACTTGCGACATCAGCCGAAACAGTCTCCAATGGACGGTCTACTCTTTTGGCCTATGTGATCTACTTTCGGAAAGATCTTCTTTCTCTCAGTTTCACTGTGCAATGGAAACTTTTGACACGCAGAACGGAGTCGCTATTCGTCTTCGCAATAGAAGTACGTCTTATATGCTGGTCCGACACCCACAAAACGGAAAAATATTCTATTCCGTCCATAAGAACAGGGAAAATGGTAGCTTTGAAGTGATCACACAGAAGTGTGATAAGCTCGAGGATGAGGATCGAAGGTCACTCTATCGTTATGTGGAGGACAATATGAGAGAAGAAGGAACAGCGCGTAAGTTATACTCATTTGAACTTTTTACTTCTTTTACTGAGAGTATATAGGAGTTCTAAGATGGGTTGCATGATACTGGTAGACTACGAACTAGAGAGTGTCATGGAAACAATAGCCAGTAGGTTAGATTTGTTTGAAATCCTTTCGACTTTTAATTGGGCTGAGCTAAATTTAGGTGAGTGTTAGTTACTGTTGCTTCAACCGCTATACGTAGCACCACCTGTTGATTTCACAACAGAGTGCCAATGCATAGACAAGTCGAAGTCATATTCATTACTATGTCAAGTGTGACAATGACATTTATTTAAACTCGAGATTTTTTGAATTTGATTAAGATTCTAGATTTTCCCATCTATCTTTCACTTTCATCCTTCAGATCCAAAACAAATTTAAAGAATTTTCAGCCAATAACGTAACTTATTCTATCAAGATAACATCTTCCGAACCAAACCGCCCAGCTTGTGCTCTTATTGTTAGACAATCACTCTTCATATACAACCTCCCTCGTGACATGCTGGATTGAATGCCCAATTTTATTCCATCGAAAGACACCTGCGTAAGGCTTACATTCACAGAAAGGAGGACGAAACCATTCTGTGAAGTAATCCGGATGTTCTATGAGATGACGAGTTTCATTCCAAGCATTGACAACTGGTGCTACTTTCTCAATAACTTCTTTTTGGAAGGTATCCCTGTCCATTCCTTCATGGAGATCGTCCCAAAGTGGATCGAAAAGTTCGTCGGATTGAGGATTGCCTTTTAGTAAGGACGACCAACGCTCTGCCCACCAAGGGAGATACCCAGCAAATTCCCAGTCAATAATCGCTTGTATCTTGTCGTCCTTTACTATAATGTTCGTGAGGTTTAGATCTGAATGCGTGAGCACGTATCGTTCTGATTTTGGAAAATTCCTTTTGAGTTCTTGGAATTTCTCGTCGATTACCAATCGGTCGTGAGTTTTGTAAAAAATAGAAAGGCCAAATCGAAGGTCCGCTTCAAGGTTCTTAAACCACTCTTCTGTTGTCCGCCCTATTTTGTGACATGTAGGTGCAACCCGGTGTAAGCAGTAGCCGATTAAAGTATCGTCGAGGAGGTCGCCGTCAACTTTCCCAATCACTGGTGATGTAAACTGTCTCCACTGCTTTATAGCATGACCGAGCTGGCCTTGATAATTTGATTTTTGCTTTGGAGAGAGAGAATCCCAAATTGTATCTAAACCTACGCCTTGAGCTCGAGACATTAAAGTAAGAACTACTTTATCTGTAGGTGCACTAAGTATTCGCATTTCTTTCACAATTGGGATGTCGAGGTTTGGCTGATTACGTAGAAATTCTTGGGTCATGAAGTCGTTCCCCATCGTGTTGTCGTTTGGCTGATCACGGATCAACCATCTAGATCCAATTTCCCATATTCCAACGCAACCATGCGTGTGAAGGATTCGGATACGTGAGCCGTAAGAAGCGGTAAGCTCGTGATAAACGTTCCAACCACAAGACCAACATAACTCCTCTTCCCGTGGATCGCCTGAGTAGTAAAAGGTTTCTCTCTTCACTCCCGTTTCTCTCTTCACTTCCGTCGCACCCAGACCCTTATCCTTGCTCAGCTTTGTTTTATCTGGCTGCGGTGAAAATATAAGACCTTTGTAGATTCTTTCAGGGTGGGTGTAATCCTCGTGATCAATAGTAGCACTGGCTAACCCATTGTCAATAGGAGTCTGGTACTCATTTTGTATATTCTCTTGGATAGCGCTGGATTTGACAATCTCCTCTTTTAGAATATCAGTATTTTCAGACTCTGTAGCGGGGTTTGCACTCGCCAAGATTTGCAAAGCGAGGGGTTCAGAGTCAGGGGTCTTGTTAGACATAGTAGTGAATGGTGCATACTCAAGCGAAACTGCCTGCTGTTTGAAACGCTTCCTTATAGCCACTGAGGATCTTTGTCTTTTGGATTTGGAAAAGCTAGTATTGGGTAATCTGAAAGTGATAAAGAAATTTAAATCGCGCAAATGGAAGAAGTTGCTATTAGAAAATATTTCTTTGTTACGACGCGCAGCCACTAGTCACATAGTCATATAATCGTTGACTGTCACAGTAACAAACTTACGCAAACAGCATATAGAGAGAGAGTTGCCGCTGAATCCCGCTGGTCATAGGGCCCTAATAAGTGCGGGTAATAAAGAAAGTCTTGTTGCGGGCGGCTGTAGTGGTTACTACTGGAAACCTATCAGTGCTAGAACTGACCTTATCCATGACTACCTTTGTTATTGCTTCTTACAAATATAGGTAGGAACTAGTGTGGATGAAAGAACAATAATTTGTAAGTCATAAGACACGTAAGCAATTGCCAAGTTCGGCTTCTTTTATCAACTCTTTAAATTAAAATAACAAGTGGCGAACCTCCATTGTCTATATTAGGTAGCGAGTATATGAGAATTCTTAATCCAGTCATGTAGGAACTGTAGACCTTACTGGCCTACGAGATCTTGACAAAGCAAAAGCAAGGCCTTAAATGGCTAGGCAGTAGGACGGATATAATCCTATCGCCTAAAGAGAAGGCATACTCTCCTCCCCAGATCTATCGCATTCGCGTGATATTAAGTAGATTCATGAACAGTGCGCCTATGGTCAGCAAGCAATATTCACGAGGGTGCAATATTTAATTTCTAAGTATCTCTAGTTCGTTGGGAAGAACTGCTGCGATATTAATGACGCCCTGCAATGCTTCTAAAGACAAAAGGTGTTTATAATACGACAGATTTGTAAGCGCTAACCTTCGATCTTCTCTAGCTATTTTATATCAGCATGGGAAAGTCTTTCCTTAGGCTACGCTATTATTGCTGATACTTTTGAAATTATAAATAAGCCTAGCATAGAGAAATTTACTAATAAAGCAACGTTATATATCCTCATGCCCTTGAGCCCGATCGTAATATGCTTTGCTCTATCTTTGAACACACTCCCATGGAGCATATTAGCCTTAAACTTATAAAGATCATCCGACAAGCATGCGAAGCTATTCAATTGGGTTTGGTGAATAAGTGAATAAGACAAAGGCTTCCAAAGATATCGTTAGTGTCGGTGTAATTGCAAGTCTGGCCGTGGAAGATTTGAAATATTTTAATTAATCTCTCCATCTGTAACAGATAAAATTCAACAATAAGATCTTGACTCTCCTCCAAAACTAAAATGCATGCTCTGAAGTGTTAGACCTCTCTTCTTAGGCTCTCATTATTGACATCTTTGGTCTATTATTGTTGGAGTTTAACTAAATAAGTGAAGTTTTATCTTGTTTTGTAAAGTCCTCAGAGAAAATCTTTGTGTGGCAGAAATGCCACAAGATTGAGGGTACTTTAAGAAATTACTAGTCAACAAAAAGACCTAGAGGTTATGACGGAAGAGAATATACACCCTCATTTGCCTCAGCTCAGTGGCAGCATGGATCAGCACGTGAGATGGCTTCGGCTTACCCAAACCTTTATCATTGTTGTACCTCCGTAAATATCTGTTGCAACCTCGAATTAGTCTCACTGTTCCTATTAGCATTAATTGCTTTCGAATCCGTATTTCTAATGTTTCTACGACGCAATTCCGAAAGTTACCCCGCTACCCCTAAATGCCAAGCTTCCATTTCACGCTGGAACAATCCCCTGTCTTCTGTGTCCGTGCTGCTTATATAAACCCTCTTTGCTTCATCTTTACTTCCGATCAAGCGTTTTAATAGTGCTCTATATATTTTCAGGCTCGTAATGTAACTCGTAAGTGCTATCACCCGTTATCAACCCCACCATGGTCAGTTCACTAACCGCTCAGCTAATGGCGGGGCCGTCAATCCTGAACTCCTCGAACACCTCGAACGTCATTCGAGGCCCATACGTCCATAGGGCGTTAAAACAAGCTTCTCCAAGCTTTTCCAGCCGCGTAGGGTGTGATTGGAATGACATGGTATCTACGGACATCGGCCATTCCTGTCCATTCGAGTTGTCATGTTGGGAAAGTGGGGTACTGATTATGCGGGATATATTGGAATGGACGCACTTGTGAGCTCCCTGATTCGCATCTTCACTTCTTCTGACCAAATTTGCAAGTATTTGGAAACAAGCTTCCTGCCAGCTGACGATGGTCCAACGCTATTGATTACTTGGGGTCTTCAACATGGCGGATTGGCTCCTTGTGGATTGGTCGAAAGGAGCGGCGTCTAAAGTAAAATCGGCTCCCATACAAAGTAGATCTGTGAGTATTTAAAGGGTCTTGGACTTCCCTTCCATTCCCTTCCCTTTCCTCAACCATCAAGCATTCAAATCCTCTTCTCTTCTCTTCTCTTCTCGATCCCAAAACCAACACTTCAATTGTTGGTCACACTTATGCCTCGAACTTGGCACAACCCTTCTTTCATGTACGGTGGCTAATCTTCTCCCTCTCAGGCTTCCAATACTTTTCAATCAACCATCACTCAACATGGGCCTTGAGAACGATTTCAAGGAGCTCGAGCAAGATGCTACTGGACAGGGCGGCAATGACGGAGACAACAACGCGAACAATGCGTAAGGATGTAGGACTCTATATTGAATTTCACAAGTAGTTGACATCTGTAGTAATGGATCCAACGATAAGACCGAAGACACCCTCGTTGACTCGGGTATGCAACCCTCGACCCTGTCAAAGCCCCGAATCAGATACTAATATCTTCCTCCACAGCTATCGACCAATTCGCAAGCAAGGAGGGACTGCCCGCCGGGTTCGATCCCGAGGTGAACAACTTAGTCAATGATGAGGTCAACAAGTTTTAATTTGCAGAGGATATGATTGCTCCGGGAGTTCTTGTCTCAATAATATCTTGAAGAATGAAACTTGCCTGCTTCTTCAACTTAATCTTGATCGAAAGTGATTATCATGTTTTCTGGAGTATTGAAGTTCTACGCTGGGTGAAATCATATTCCAACCTTCTTGGTGTAGCCTTCGTTTTTCTTTCCTCCAGTGGCAGTGGTCAAGCGCTCCTCACCCAGACCTTGGCAAATTGAAAGCGGGTTCTTTTTACATCGACTAAGACTTCTTCTAGTTAACCTATCTCTTTCAATATTGCTTTCCATCAAAAGTACTAAGGATATCGAGAATACTGAAGTATTATTTTCTGTATCCACCACTTGAGATGGAAAGCATATGGACGGTTACAGCTATAAAACTAGTCCCAACCTCGCTTACCGCCCTCCCGTCTCACTAGTATAATTCCATAAGACTACGATTATGGGGACATCTTCGGTTTCACCCCACTAAAGCTAACAGCAAGCTTTTTTAAAGGTTGCTAGGTAGAAAATGAGATGCAGTGACGAGCTCGAAATTCCGGTCTTGTGCCAAAGCCAGGACCACCCCGGCTACGTACTTGACTACAACTCTCGACCGTAAATTTTCCCATACGCTGTACGGGTTCGTGTTCGGTTTTCTGGTCCTTCCCCACGCGCTTCATCCGCAAACACAAGCGCAGGCTGCAAATTATCAGGGAGGCTATCCGCAATAGGTAGAGCTCCTGCAGGCCACGCAAAATCCGTTGCTTCTGGAATCGGAAGACGAACAGGCCGAGGAGATGGAATGGTATGCTTGAATAGAGGAGTCTGTGCAGGAGGCATGCCATCAACGTGCTGGGTGTTGGCAGGGCGTGCATCACCAAAGGTTGGAGGAATATTGGCAGAGGGAAGAGCATTCCATATCGCAAGTTTTGCGTTAATTGTATCAACCAAAGCTTGTGGCGTAGGTCGATCATCCGTATTGTAAGCAAGACACTCAAGAATAAGCTCTGTGAGCTCAACGCTATAAGGGATATGATGATTGTTAGGCTGGGTGCCAATTCGATTAAGGAAACTAACGACCATGGCTCGGAATATTGCAGGCTGGCCTGGCCGTGGTGAATATCTAGCATGATTCCACGTTTGAGGTCTAACCTTGCGACCGATGATGCAAAAATGAAGCAAGGCACCTATGGACCAAATGTTCATTTTGCTCGAATTTTGGAGGTCGTGATCCGGGTGGGCCTTTCGTTGCTGCTCCTAGGATTTGGTCAATAGAGAATTTGAGATAAAAAGTATTTCATATACTTACTGGCGGCATCCAACCTGCTGTACCACGATGTCTGACATGTTCTCGCCACCTCTTCATTCCTTGGCGAGTTCGAAGTGTATTGTCAGGGGGTCTTTGAAGAGCGAGACCAAAATCTCCCAGCTTGAGATTATGAAGCCTTGAGTGCTCTGCTCCAGCTGCCGGGTCTTTATTGCCGATAAAAACTGACATATTAGTTTTCGCATCTAGTGATAAGACAATTAGACATACTATTTCCAAGCTTGATATCAAGATGTAAGATTGGCTTCCAATCCTGCACTGGTGTTCTGGGATCCTCACTGCCAGTTTCCATTACTAGAACGGCTTTAGCGAGACAACCAAAAATTCTCCATATATCTATAAACTTATTAGGACTTGACTTCACGATCGTAGGCCTGGAAAATTATTGTGCCTCTCGGCAATTCAGAGAGAAGAAATACAAAATCAATGTGAAGAGCAGCTTACCTTCTTCAGCAACCCACCTCCCATCACGTCTGTTGGTCTTCATAATACCCTTTTGAGTGGCGTAGAGATCTCCATTTCCGCAATATTCTAGGAATATTCTCCCCACTTCCTTCTCTAGCTTATAGGTATACTTAACCCTCCGATCGAACCCATCCCCACCCCGTACAAAAGGGAAGGGATCAATGGGGTTATAAGAATTGCTATCAGGAAGATGATGCAGCACACTATCCTTGAGCGTTCCAGTTCCTCCAGCTTGGAAGTACGCTTTGTATAGCTTTACAATGTGCTTTGAATTGCAGCGCATGCAGAGGCGAAGGAGGCGAGATTCGGCTAACAGTGCTTCTTTTCCTTCACCTGCCGATTGTTTAACCACAAGATCCCTCGTAATGTGTGCATTCGCTGATCCTTTGCACCTCCAATGTCCTGCGATCCCAAAAGAACCACCGCCGAGGACTTGTACTCCCTCCCAATTCGTGCCAAACCGTGAACCGTTGATTATCCAACGGTTAGCACGCAGAAGCCACTGTATTTGATGCTCGTTGTCATACCCAATACCGTCTGAAAATTTCTCAACCGGGGCTGCTTGCGGGGCCATTTTGATTGGGATCACTAATGGGCGTTTGTTCTGGGAGACTCCTCTTACTTGCAAGGAGACTGAACGTTAGTCACCTGTGGTTAAATTTTCCTAGCTGTGATGTAACGAATTAAGAGAGTCATTTTTTCTTCAAAACCAGGGACGCAAACTTCTACAGTTGAAAAAATATAGGAAGGCTTTGAAATACTTGCAGGGTTTGTTTATAAAAAGCATTGCATTTAGTTCTTATCTACGAGTTTCTTTGAGAAACAAAAGTAGCGCTGAACCTTTCGTAATGCTCGCATTTTCGCTGGTGAAAGAAAGATAACAAAGACTTCCTAGATGATAGAAACTAGGGAGAAAGACGAGCGACAGGCGCAAGGTTGTGTCTGTCCAGACATATTCTCAAGCTTCCACCATCACAAACCATTGAAAGTGGCAGCATGCTCCCCAGCCAAGAGCTTGAAAGTGCCCAACCTTGCATCCAAAGCCCATGTGCCCAATTCCAATTGCGTATTGCGCTCCACCAAATCCTTATTCTCCCGCTTCAACTTCGTAACCTCCCTCATGAACTTCGTATTCACATCAAGCGAATACTGATACATGACCGCATGAGATTTTGCGTCTTTCTCCAGCCCTTGATTCCGTCGCAAGATCCACTCCAGCTTGCTTGGGCGAATGCTACCCATGTCATCAAGATGCACATCATCTTGTTGTCCTCGGAGAGCACCCTCAGCAATAGCCCGTGAAGCAGAAAGCTTCTCCTCTAAAACGCCAACTCGCTTCTTCAGTCCATCCAGTTCGTCGGCCCTCTTTCTCTTTTCCTCCTCTACGGCTTTCTTGACAGAATGCAGTCTTTGTTGTTTAATAGTTTCTCGATGCGATGCCTTATCGACAGCAAGGAGCTTTTTTTCCAGTTGCTCTTTGGAAGCTCGGACAGCAGAAATCTCTACCTTGAGCGTCTTTGCTTCACGTCTCAGCAAAGTCAGCTCACCATTGTTTCTCATATCCTCTTCCAAGGCAGCATGTCTCTGAATGATCTTCTTGAGATTCGAGTTTTCTACCCTTTCTGCTGTCAACTCGGCCTGGCTATTGAGCTCATCCAAAGCGCTGTTGTTGATAATACCCCCTAGGCACTTACTGCTCGTGACCTGTTGCCGCAGTTTTTCACGTTGTTGTGTAAGCTTTGCGACTTCCACTTTCTCAGCCGCAAGTGACAGCTTCAGGTCTTTGGTTTCGTTTTGTGATGCTTCAAGTTGGGAGGAAATGTGCTCAAGGTCAGCCTTCAATGTCTGTATTCGGTTGGCTGCCTTTGGTCGCTCTATCATCGAATTGTTGAGATCAGTAACCTTTTTTTCCAGCAGCTTATTTGCCTTCTTCGTGTCTTTCAGTTCACCCTCAAAACCCTTGACCTTTTGTCGCAGCTGGTTGATCTCAGCCTCCTTGGTCTTCATTGCATTGTCAAAGTACAACTTTTCATTGCTTGGATTTCTGCTATGCAGAGAAGATTGCTCTTTGTTGGGGAGTTTCGCTTCTAATTGAGCATTCAGGGCAGATAGCTGGGCAATTTTATCAACGTGTGAACTGGCTTCCTTGTTCTTTCTCGTGATTGTTCGAGTGAGTTTTTCAATCCTCACATTTTTGGATGCGCTATCCTTTTGGTGTTTGGCAGAAGTTTCCTCGGCACTGATGTAAGCGTTATTGATAGCCGCGACCCTTTCGATGAACAAGTTGAGATTGCTTTGACATTCTAGCATTCCACAAGCAGCTTTCTCATTGGGATAGTTATTTGGACTACCACAATGAGGGCAAGTCTCATTGCATGTGCAAGGCTGACGATCAGTATGAAGTACATCTGCTGAGTTGGCATCAGCAGGTATAGGACTTTCTAACTCCGAAGAGGCATCCAAGGTTGTAGAAACTTCAGCTCCAGGAAGAGAAGAGGTGATAGAAATTGAGGCCGAAGAGTAATTTGCATGTTCGGAATCAGCTGAAGACATGGAAGGGCAATGAGGACGACCAGAATTAGATGCATCAGAGGCTGATGTCAGGGTATAATCGCCCTGCTCAGCAGATGAGGCTGCATTAAGATAAGAATGCTCAGGAGCACTGGTGTCTGTTATTAGAAGGCAACTTGCCTGCTCAGAAGATGAGGATGTAGCAGGACAAGGAGGTGAGCTAGGATCCAGTGTTAGAGCGCAATATACCTGCTCAAGAGGCGGGGATGCAATAGGGCGAAGACCGGTATCAGACGAGTCAGAAGCTGGCGCTGGTGTGCAATCTTCCAGCTCAAGAGGTGAAGATGAAGCAGGACAAGAAAGATCGGTATCGGAATTTCCAGATTCTAAAACTGGAGTACAATCCGCCTGCTCACCACCGGGTGAGGATGCACTAGAATAAGGAGGATTGCTGTCAGGCGCGGCGGACGCTGGTGCTGGGGTGTAATCTTCTAGCTTAAGAAGCGAGGAAGAAGTAGGACAAGAGAGATTGGCATCGGATTCGCCAGATCCTAAAGCTGGAGTACAGTCTGCCTGCTCACCAGGTGAAGACATAGTAGAATAAGGAGCATTGGCAATAGATGAGCCAGAATCTGGTGTCGGGATGCAATCCATCTGCTCGGGAGACGAGAGCGCAATTGGAGAAGAAGGACCAGTATCCGAAAGCATTACGCCAGTATCGTGAGCTTCATGTCGTTCCGATTCGATGGTAAGAGGGATGTCGTCTGTAGACATGGTTGATAGCTGTTGGCGCGCGTTAGATGATATTGTATACCGAGTCGATGTTGTGGTGTGGAGGAGAAGTTACCTGCGTGTGGAATCGAGCGACCTTATATCTTCCGAAAGACGCGGCTCAAAGGTGAACAGCTGAACTCAAACGGTGCAACCCGGTCTTGGCTCGCCTCGGAAGCGGAAGGCCAAAGCTGAGCCTGTCCCAAAGATGAGGTTGTGCCAAATGTGAACTTCACGTAACCGGTTAGCAGAAAGTTCACTGCGAGGTTTGCTCAATTTAGGACACCTTCACGTTGGTGGATGTCCGGAATACAAGACAGGCTTAAAGACATGTTACTACTTTCGTCTTCCAACACCCCACGTGATTGCCTCAAGTTTGAAACAGCGGAAGCCTTTGTTACGATGCTTTATACGTGTCCCTGGTTCAAGCATATGGAAGCAAACGGGAGGGGACTCACTGTTGCAAATTTGTATTAGGGTGACTTAAGTTATGGAAGAAAGGTGGCATTTCTATTTTGATAAGCCTAGGTACCAACTCCAGCCTCTATTCCAAAATTTAAGGATGCTGGTGAGTCAGGTAAGTCTGGTAAACCTTGGTCCTGTTTGTCATTTTGAATTGCCATTGTAGGAATCGTATGTGTGAGATTTCCATCCCTCAATAAGAATCTTGAATCGAATCAGCTTCTGTGTAGTGTCTAGTCAATATAATTACTCACCTAAGCCCATCCCACCACCTCCTTCATGTTTCCCAACGTCAATTGGGCCATAGCACACATTGCCATGAAGCAATCTAAAGTGTAGGTACGAGTAACCGATGAATTTGGTATAATCTATACGAAAAGAATAAGTGTTTCATCTAGCGGAGTGCGAGAAGCGAGTGCCTTAGGAACTGTTAAACATTTTGTTGCAATCTCGTAGGATACCTGGTCCGTCGGCTCATACGAAGATAATTTCCAAAGAATCAATTCGCATCAAGCCGGAAGTTCCTCAGTGGTAAATCTATATGTAATAGATATCATTTGAGCAATAGAGGTTCGACCAGAAAAGGTGTTCGGGAGGATCAATACGAGCGAACCAGAAGTGAGTAATCTCAGCATGGCTTTGCAAAACCTGATCATTGCCAAAGCAGGCCTCGCAAATATCTCCCATTGAGACGTTGGCGATGGAAGTAACCGTGATGTCTTTGCACCCCAGTAGCAATCGTATACCCATCGCTATAGTTTGAGAATGCGTTCTAACATAGCAGACTTGAGAAACTCAATCTCAGAAGCGGGTTGTTGAAAGGTTGATTTAAAGATGCATTGCTGATATCATTTTGAATATGGCATTCGTTTACGAGATTTCTTGGTAAGTTCATAGTTAACTCTGGTCTCCATTTTCAAACCTAGTTTAAAATATAGGAAGGATTGTCTATCCCTAGTAGTATGAATAAACAGTTCTATAAGTCTCGGCATTCGGGAAACGTTTCAAAAGCTTCAATATTCTTGTTTCTAGAGAGCAATTAGGGTATTGATTAGCCTTCGAGTTTGGTGGAGCGAAACACAATTGGAAGACTAACCGTGGCCGTAACGGGCTGCTCTATCATTCATATTTCGCATGCTGTAAACATCTTTTTCCTTCAAAGCACGACGTCTTCCTTACCCACGCCCAGACTTTAGGAAAGATATCAAGGAGATGAAGTGAAGGTTTATTACTCAATCGAGTGCGGTGCTAAGATGGCAATTTGTCAGATCTCATCAATGATCTGTCGTCCAAAATATTTCATTATTTGATAATTCTGATAAATGGTATAAGATGTTGTTGTCATTTTGTTTATCTTAGGAAGGAATTAGAGCTCTCCTATGTTCAAAAGCCCTTAGGTTACGTAGCTGTCGGTTATGTTCCCAATATAGATTTCTCTAGTAAAGCTTCTATCTCGAATGTCAATTATATGGATGTCCTGCCAAATAAAAGGGATAAGAACTCAAGTAGTAGTATTTTGATGGGTAGAGAATATTTAAAGGACGAGAAAATAATAGAGGGATTGGGATTTAAAATGCAAGTTATTTGATATAGCGATAACGAGGCTCTAGTTTCTCACTGAGGGGAGGTGCTATCGAGATTAAAGGCGCACCGACTACTAGCTTGGGGAAGAGGCCTGACTTTGACGACGCATAAATTATTCCGTAACCAAATCATTGTTATAAGTTGCTCGTAGTCTGCTCTTCGATATAAATATGTGTTGATCTTATAGGCAAGTAATGCTTGAATATCCTCCAACAATATCCATTATCAGAATATTGAGTTGCCGTCCTCCTCAAGAGTGCAAATGACCAGAACTCCACTTGGAAAATCTCAATCAATAACAAATTTACCCTTCGTCATATCATTCCCATTACTCGTTGCCCTATTTCTAACAATTGGACTGTCCAAACTCTGGGGGTCTGTTCCTTCCACCGGGTCATCGGGTTGGTGTGCATAGCTATTTGGACGATTCATCTCAGCTGTATCCCTCGCCGTATGGTATTTATCGAATATCTGCTGCACAAGCTGATCTAGCTCGTCCGGCGTCATCTGTGGCTCCCCTCCGATAGCCAGCCTAATCTCAACCTCTTCAATGAAATCCTGCACCTTTCTCATCTGGTATTCATCCTTCCGCAGTCGGTCTGGAAGCCCCTGTCCCTTCAATAATGCTAGCACTCCAGCAGTACTTGTATTCACGATCCCGAGGATTGTAATTGCTATGGGATGGAGCTTCGAGAGTGGACCGAGAGCTGCGAGGGTTGCGCCGATGAGGATTTGTGTACCGATAGCGAGATAGTATAACGCATCTACGACGCGATATTGTCGAGACCGACTTCGTTGTATACCGATTATTTCTTTATATAACCCGCGGGCTCCTTTGCGTGCCGCCTCGAGGTCGCCAGTTCCAATCGCACCGCTATTGATGCCAATAGCTCTGCGAAACTTCGTGAGGTTGTCGTCATCCCTGACAGCTGGTGCCTTGCTTGAACTGCCAAGCAACGGCGTAGTGTCGTTGGGCATTGCGATAGTAAACAGATGCGACGATGGATAGAAGAGGACTATGCGATAAAAGAAATAGATAGAGATCACTTACATGTTGCTTCGTGGGATGGAGAGGAAATTAGAGTTGGCCGTCAGCTGCTTACGAGTTGCAAGGCATGAGAGATTACCGGCAGTTGCAGCTTGCAGGCGCTTGATAAAAGGGTTACAGGGGGTTTAGCACAGCTGCCCCGATATAGTGGCGTACGTCTAATAGGCGATAGCGAAATAAAAGAACCGATTGTTAACCTTGGGTAAATATATCAGTATTCCCTGCCGCCTTTGCTGAGGTTGGGCAGAGGCTGTTGAACAAAAAGTATCGAGAGCTAACTTGCAAATTAGACAAGCCGGAGCCCTAAAGGCGGGTCGGGAGTGCCGCCCGGGAATTCGGAAGCTGTCTCCGTAGTCCGGGGTTGTGTACCGGGACGAGATGAGGGGAATCGAGATGATAGATGAATAGCAAGGCATTAATAAATCAAAATCCAGAGTGAGATAAAACAAGCTGATTTAGATACCCGCGACTAATGCGCAATGTCCACTTTCTCGTAGATCCTCTCAACTCTAACTCGGAGCACGTATTAGCCGAGGACCATTAAGAGACTTCATACAAAAAGAGGCAAGGTTTACTACCTTGTCTTAACTGAAGGTCATCGACCGTAAAAACGTTCATTTACTGAGTATCTAGAAAGGCTTTCAACAACAATTTAATGTTTGCAGAACCTTTTTACTCCTCAAGGCACATTTTTAACAAGATATTACAATTTTGAAGCTTCTGGCAACAGTCCAACTGCATCTTTAGCCATTCCCCTGTTGTAACCATTAGTACAGAATTGGACAAAGGAACGACTCAAACCCAAAACTCACCAAGAGGCCTGATACCCCGCTCCCCCAGCACCATAATTATGAATCACAACCGCTTTTCCAATAACCTCCTTCTGAATCCTAGCCCCTCCTCTCCTGCTCGCTTATCACATATTAGCCCTATCCCCAACGCCTTCACTCGCCCAAGGATACAAACTTACGTCTTAACCCTACTCCATGGCTAATAACCTTCAAGTCCTCTGGTCTGCCCAACTCTGGTGCCAAAGCACAACACCTCTTCTTAATATCCTCCGCAAAGGACAAATCAACATCACCATTCCAACTTCCGTACACTCGGCACCCTCCCAGCACCACGCCCCCGCCTGGGTTACGCGGGAATACGTACGTTGCATCCGGATTGACTCTTTGCGGGGAGCGGAAGTACATTCTGTGCATGGGGATCTTCGTGTTTTCCACTAGGAGGATTTGGCCCTGATGCTCCGTCAGAATGTGCATTTCAAGAAAGTTAGGATTGGCGACTAACCCTAGCAGGGAAGAGAGAATGGTCTTCAACCCCTTTCAGGTGGTATGACCCAAGGCCCGTACAATTGAAGTACGCTTTTGCACCTGGATACTGTTCGAACGCCTCATGAATATTTTCAAAATGCTTTTTGTGCATCTCGATGCCAAGTTTCAGGCATTCGCCTTGCAGCCTTGTTCCGTCAGCTCTTTTCTCCGTAATAAGTAACGCATCGAAGCAGGATTCAAACTCACCACGCCAAATAAACCGGTACATCCACTACAAAACTTCCAAACTCAAAGCCCCACTCCGGTCTCTTTCCTTCTGGATCAACCTTCTCATGCACCTCCTCCTGGCTCAAAAACCGAAAATCTTTAACCAGATCTTGATACCAAATCTTTCCCGTCCCCTTACTCAAAACACCTGACTATAATAATAAGCCTCTCATGCTTGGTTCTTCCAGTCAAGGAGGACGGTGAAGAGGAAACAAAAAAACAAAGAAAACAACGAGGGAAGCTCGACGGGGGAAGAAACAAACGACATACATCCTTTATATCAGAATCAAAATATCCCTTGAGTAGTTCCCTCTTGATCCCACACTCATTCCCCCCTTTCCCCTTCCCCCAAACCCCATTCCCATACCCATCCGCCAGCTCCCCAAACTTTTGATACGTAACCCAATCCCATCCCTCCTGCCTACCTCCGTCCGTCGCCACGCTCAACCAATTCGCCCCCGCCCATGGACTAGTATACTCCGTGCTACTCCTATCCCCCGGCATGTACTTGGCCACGATCTGGATCTTCGCCGTCGGATAATGCGTTGCGAGTTCTAGCGCCGTGGTCAGCCCTACCACCCCTGCCCCAAGGACGACGTATAGCGGCGGGGTCGGTGCCATGCTGTTGGTGAGATGTTTTGAGTTGGACAATTAGGGTTTGCCTTGTAAGAATGAAAAATGTAGGAGTCAATTGTATAAAAAATTAAAGGGAATTGAAGAAGATATACGGAATATCTGGTGTATGGTGGGCGGGGTGAGGTAAGGTGATGCTCAGTACGCAATGCTTAAGGTGTAGCTCTAAAGTGGGGAGTAATGTGCGAATCATCCGATGGTGCTGATTGTCGTGGAGTGGCTTGCGAAAACGGAGGGCATCAAATACAAATACCCAGGTAGAAAAGCCGTTTAGATTAACTAAAGCACACCCAGGTTAGAAATAACCGCCTCGTAAGATAGTTCAATCGTTTTAAACCCCTCGGTAAAATTCAGGGATAGTATCATCTTGCAATTGCCTTAGTAGCGATCGACATAATCTTAAACTGCTATCATCAGATGAAAATCTGTTAAATGTATGCTTATATATTGATAAGTCGTCTCAGAGACGCTAACGCCAAGCTAAGTAGTACTCCAACCGTCCCAAGGGGCGAATCCGCACCCAGCAATTTATCCTACACCATATCGCTTTCATCCTATCAACACAATCATTCAATACTCATTTTCATCAAGCTGTCGTTCGTATCGACCATTCCCTGAAACCCAACCCTCTTCGGCCCCGTCGCTGTTGTCCCAATTTTTCCCGTCTCATGTCCATTACTAGGCGGCCGACTCCCCCAAGGCGCAATATCTCTTTGCATGGGACTCTGCATGATTGGGCTATTCTGTACGCTCATACCGGGGCTCACAGCCCTGCGTTTAAAGCTCGTGAGGTCAAAATCATCATCCCTCCTTCTCTTGTTATTTACCTTTCTTGTGATCTCTGCCACTGTAGGGCCTATTGATGGTTGTGGGGTTGCTGATCTGGAGGGGGAAGAATTTGGCATTGTAGGGGTAGATAGTGAAGAGCTGTCTAACGATATATCTTCACTAATTCCAGACGAAGAGCCACGTGGGAAGAATGCCGGCGGCGGTGGTGGGGTATGTACACTCTCACTTTCTTTGAAACCATCCCAGAATTCTTTTCCCTTTGAATTGCGCATAGCTTGTGCCTTGAAACTACTCGAAAGGGTCGTTGATATATCTGTCATGATATCATCCTCTGGTATACCCTCCAATGTATCTTGGGTTATAGGTCCTATACTTGGGGATGAATGCGTAGTGGTAGTCGTGGATAGAGATACAGAGGGGTGTCGGAATGTTTCAAAGTCCATATCGCTCTCTCGTGTCAGTCGCACAACCTCAGCCTCGCGGCGGACTTCCGTTTCAATCGGGGTGCTTTCTTCCGCTAGAGCAGCTCTAATTCGAGCAAATCCCTTCGTCTTAGGCTACATACGGTTAGCAGAGACACTTTGGTTAGACCGAGAAAGCTTACCAGCATGTTGCCTCTTCGTGTTACTGCCCGTCGTATCACTCCCTGACGGCCTGGTGTAATGGGTAAACCATCGGTATTCTCCAACGTCGACTTTAACGATCCATCATCGCTATCATTTCCAGATATATGGAGCTGATTAGCAGCCCAGCTTATGCTTTCCCTCCTTGAATGAACTCCTCCTCTGGAAGCCATGGTTTCTCCACCCAAAAATCCATTGCCCAGCACCGCCGGCGGTGACTTAGAGCTGGGACTAGCCATCGAGTTCCCACTTCCACTGCTGAAGCTTTTTCTTCCTTTCCCGTGGTGCATCCTCGCGCGTTGAAAATTCATCAGGCTGCTCACAGCAGGAGACTGGCTCAACCACCCCGCACCCGGGCTACTCTGTGCAACTCCGAAAGGCCCGCTCATCCTGCTAACTTGAGGTGTCGTGAGTATAGAGTCGTCAATATCGTCAGCATCCATGAGGTCATCATCTGAATCACTGGCAGAAGAATCCGACCCCATCATATTCACGCTACCCAGAGAGCCCGACACCGTCATACGATCCGCATTTGTCATCGTCGACCATAGTGAGCTTGCATTATTGTTCGTCAGTTCAGGACCGACAGAAAAATGTATTCCGTTCTTTCTGTTGGGGATGTTCATCGCCCGACCGGTAATGGTTGGTGATGAATCTGGCGAAGACTGTTCTGCGAGAGTCGAATGATGAAGATTTGTAGCGGCTCGCGAAAAGTCTAGACCCCGAGACCGCCTAGGTAGAACACTTGAGGGCGACCCGTAAGTCTGCGAATGATCCAGCTTTGGAGATAGAGGGACGCGATTGCTATATGTCGATGTACTGGGCGAAAGAAGGTCTCGTGCCGGCATCTGCAGAGAAAGACCACGCGGGAAGGCTGGTCGCCGTGGAGTTGTCGGGGTCTCACCAATTGCGCTATCATCCTTGGACTTTCGTTTTTCGGGTTCCCTGAACTTCGGAGATGGCGATAAAGTTGGAGGGCCGCCATCAGACAGAGAGCGAGCTTTCGAGGGAGATCGTGAAGTTACTTGTCGTCCGGCATTTCCAGCACTGGGCTCTCCGGCTCCTCCTTCGACCGCAAACTCCACATCGGGACTCAGGCTATCGCCCAATTGGCTTCGCAACATGGTAATAGTAAATTCGAGAAATAGATTCGAGTTTGAGGGGAGACTCGCAGATCCTTCGACATTCGATGTCCTAGAGTAAGTTCATTTGTTTTGAGATTGCGGGTCCTTCCATGATCATGGGGATGAAGGGAATGCCACTTATATACTCAAGGAGGCAGCCCTACTCATGCGGAGGGAAGAAGGTCAAGTTGACTGCTGATGAACTGGCTGCTTGCATCTTGTTCTTGATAAATGGTCGGAGGAGGAGTATGATGAATTGTCTATTGAAGTCGCGATTATGGGGGTCGCCGGTAGAACTTCGGGGATTCACGATCTGTAATACCTCGCTACGCACAGACAGTGGTGGCCCTCCGCCCCGCCCTCCGCTCCGCTCAAAGCAGATTCCATTTCTTAACATTCAACTTTGATGCTGTTGCCTGTAGTAATAGGGCATATCACGATCTGCTATCTAACTGTCTTTGCGATGTACTGTTCAAAGCTATTGCTAGGCTTAGCTCAAGCGCTTCGGGAATTTTATCATACTGTAGTGATCCTAAGAGCTTTTTAACACATAAATACTTTCTCCTATTACTTTTCTTCAATTGCTGGACCACCAGTTTTAGATTCCTAGTTAGCCTCCACTATTCTAGCATTAGTTTTGAGAGCAATGCAATAGCATATAGCAGCGCCAATTGGGCGACCACTTTCATGGTAACCAGATGCAAAACTGGCCAAAATTTGCTCTGAAGCACTCTAGCTCTGTTACAAACGGCTATAACTTGTAACCTCTCCATCCAATAGAACCATTTCACGTTATCTGTACCACGCAACTCTCTCCTCCGCTAAAAACACCTCATTCAAAGAGGATAAATATCCGGCAACGGCCCACCCGGCACAATACCGCCCGAAATTGTGGCATACCCAAGTTTGATCTATCCGCTATTAGCATAACTCCTCCCCTTTCCCAACACCAATACTACAAAGCAGGAGTCCAACTCACTTGATCAAATTTCGTTGTCTCCCTAAATGCACCACCATTGCTCTCCGCTCCTTCGTCCCAATATAACCTCCGAACCCAGTCATGTAGCTTCGGATACTCATACCTTACCATCCTGAGATTACACCTAAAAAGGGTAAAATATGCCGCATCAAACCTCACAACTGTCGTGAACAGTCTAATATCCGCCTCTGTTATATGATCTCCAAACAAGTACTTCCCTCCCTTCTCTTTCAGATGTTTTTGGATCCTATCCAAACCATCAAACACTTTAGTCAGATTCTCATCATAAGCTTCTTGCGTGCTCGCAAATCCGGTCTTATAAACCCCGTTGTTGATGCTATCATAAACCCACGCATTCATGACTTCAATCTCGTCTCTCAGCGACTCTGGAAACAAGGGACGAATGCTCTCACGGCGCTCCTCGGGGACGAAAGCGTCAAATTCTGTCTCGAGCATCCGCACAATCTCTGAACTCTCATTATTGACAATCGTCTCTGTCTTTGTATCCCACAGCACCGGCACTGTGCACCTTGCTTTGAACCCGGGGTCTGCTTTTTGGTACAGTTCTTTAATGTATTTAAAACCGTAGATGGGATCGATGGGGTCAGTTCCTGACTTTCCGGAGAAGAACCAGCCGTCGGGTCCTAAGACCGAGTCCAGGACAACGAGACGGATGATGGGGGTTAAAGACTTGAGATGCAGGATGATGTTGACGCGGTGGGCCCAGGGACATCCGTAGACTATGTAAACGACGTAGCGGTGCGGTTCCGGCGGGAATGGGGAGCCTGGGAGGGATGAGATTGAGGCGCGGAATTGGGAGGTTTGGCGGTGGAAACGACCATCGGCGGAGGCGAAAGGGAATGTTTTCGCAAGGGGCTGATAGAAGTAGTTAGCACAGTAGCTTTACTATTGTTGCGGTTCACGTATCACCTTCTCTTCAGCCTTTGGTTTAACTTCGGTTGTCATTTTGAAGGTGAGGAGAGGACTTGGAAAGTAGCAGCAAGAGATAAGCTTTTGAGGTAAAGAAATTATTGTTTCTTTAAGAGGATCGAGGCGGGAACATTTCCTATTTTAACATTATGCCAAAGTTAGCTTCCAAGTTAACCTGCAAAATAGCGCAATTCAGTTGATTTGAAAGCAAACAGCTCTTTTTAGGTAAGCATTATTAACTCAAACGAGTCGAAACCCTCATGAGCTTTATCATGAGATTCTCGAGTCTATTGCACTGTCTACGTATAATATTTGTCTATGGCAGGAGCCAGTAGGATGCTTGGTTTATCGTTCAATTCCCATCCTTTCTGATGTCACGGAGCGGAGGCTTCTGGGATTTAGGCCCCTGCTTTGTGACAAATTGTGCAACCTCGGCTTGGTCAGGTGGTCGTGGTGAACAAGACCACCAAAATGTACCAACTATATGTCGAGCTATTCCCATCAGACAAACCATGCCTAAAGTGATATAACCTACGTCGGTGGTTATACTGGAAAGTCACAACTATTGCAACGAGTGCTGAGTTTATATGTTCAGGTTAGTTGATCGCAGAAGCTTTCGCGGTTTACGCTCGTGCCTTATAATAGTAAAAACTCTCAAGAAAGAATAATAGATGTAAGAAAGGCTAAAGATAGCCTAACCAAAGAAGGATCAGATAATCAGTCCAGTGCTTTCTTTGCAATTTTTTTTTTGGTGCGAGAAGGCAGAATGCGTTAGGATGATATACCTGTTTAGCCACGAGAGGATAGCTATAAATAAGCGTTGCTCTTCGACACTTGAAGTAGTTAGTATGGGTCACGATAAAGAAAGAAGCACTCGATCTCAGGCTGAGCTATTTGCTATCACGCATTTTTTTAATGTCTTATATTATATTTCCGAGGAGATGCGGTAGATTTCCTATTTTTTCTGAGCGGAATGGTACGGAATTTAAACCTCGAGGCCCACCTTCCAGAAGGCTACGCTCTACGAGCGTATTTTCTAGACCTGATGAAACTTCGTCCAGGCCGTTGAAAAGCGATAATTCTTGCAAACACTTCAAAGTTCCAAAACAAGGATGAATAATTACAACTTAAAAATCGTGATTTAGTAGTTACTAGTATCTTTCAACATGATGACTTTTTGATATACGTAAAATGCCCCAAACGTACAGACTTACGAAGCATGGGGCTTGGGCTTGGGACTGGGGCTGGGATCGTCAATCCGCCGCTTATTTCTCCGAGAATGTGTAGGGCAGGGGGGGTTTGGTTTGTCTGAGGTCCCCGTTTCATCCTGAAAACGAAGAGTGGTCTCTGAAATAGCACTCCCTGAAGTTGGAGAAGGTTATAACAATAGAAAGGGCAACAAGCGAGTTCGTTTTTCAGGATCACCTAACATTTCTCAATATTATGCACAACGTTGGAATTACTTACAGGCACGAGAGATACCTACCTTGTTGTGGTAGAAAATTACATTTAAGGTTAAGAGTATTACAATAGGTATTTGTGCACAAATCTAAGCAGCCATTCAAGCTACTGTATTGAAAGATAACGAACCCGAGTCTCACCATCAGTCTTCTAAGCACCTAAATGGTCCCACACCTTCCCCTTCTATGTTTTCGTACGCTTCCCCTTGCAGTCTCACGCAACGGGCCGTTTCTTTCTTATCTATCGCTACCTTCTTCGTAATGTCAAGCTTTCTTTAATGAAACGCTTTAAGGATATTCAAGAGAATCCTAAGAAGTCCCGTTTGGAAATATGTTTTAGTCATTACAATCATTAGCGTTTATTGTGTTTTCGGGTAAATTCATTAATACACCGACACTCGGCGCCAAGTACGCTAAATAGGATGGCGTCTGGGGTAATGATCTCCAAAAGCTTGGTACAACATCCTTCCAACGGCTTCAATATACTTTCCGCGACCCCTCGTACTTGCATCGACCTGCAGTTCCACCATACCGACAACCTTGCTGATGGGTTTGGAGCCTCGCAATCAATCATGTACGAGGGTACTCGCTGCGACATTAATTAAAAGGAGGAGAATTATATCTCCGGATATTTCTTTGTGCCCGAGCTCACGCGATGACTCTGAACCTGTTTCCGTCTCTCCGATATCCTTATCAAGCTCCGAGCTTACAGTAACTCCAGCACTCGTTTTGCCAATGAGAATAGTGGAATCAACACCTTTGACAACCACCTGATTGACATTGCTTCTTATTGGACAAAGGAGTCCTCTCAGACGGCATCCCAAGTAGGAAGGTGGTAAATTTACATCAATCATTAATTATTCATCTTGTACAACGACCAGGCAACAAGCTAATGCCGATCCCATCCTTTCCGAGCAATCCCCCCCCGCTTTCTTTTGTCCAACCTTCGCCCTGTTCTTTTTGTTCTTTCAGATCTAGATATTTATCTTCTACCATATCTCCAAGCTTCCCGTGATCATTCCCAAGGATTAACATGGACGAGAAAAAGGTCTCTTTATCAGACTCCCCTCCCTACCCACAGGAGCTGGGGATCCCGGGACAATCCGCACCGAGCACCTACATCAAACCGCAGGCTCGGAAGCCTCACGACCCAGATGTCACGTTTGAAGAGTATCACTACTATGCGCTAAGAACAAGAGAAGATCAAAAAGATCTAGAGGCTCCCAAAACTGATTGGAAGGGTCTTTTACTCCTCAAGAAGAAGCCAACTGAAATCGAGGCTGTTGAACCCCGTCTTAGTTCGAAGGACTTCTCCAACCCCGAGCATAGACTTGAGATTTCGGACGAGGAGTGGACAAATGCTAGCCGTGCCTTCAGGACGGCATCATGGGGTGCCTGTGAGCGGTTTCCCTAACTTCAGATTAAGAACCCTCAACTAATTTTCTTTGGAAGGTTTTTATTTGATTACCACAGATATCCTGGGCCCATATGGAGTCGGTTTTGCCATGGGAACGTTGGGTTGGGGACCAGGTGAGCAAGCCATTCACCAATGATTTCGGTGTTTTAGCAGATTTCGGGTCTGTAATGTAAACCTTTCTGACTGGGCCACCAGGAATTGCTTTTTACACCATATTTGGGTTCTTCGCCGGGTATTCCGGGTATCTGATTTGGCACACTTTCCTCGGTGTCGATAGCTACGAATTTCCAGCCAGGAACTATGGTGATCTCGGCATGAGAACCTGGGGCACAACTGCACGCTACGTTACCAATATAATGCAAGCTTTTGGACTACTCCTCATCCTTGGCCAAGTCACTATCCAATTTGGCGAAAACATCTCGCAGGTCTCTAAGTTTAAGCTGTGTTACGTCGTCTGCCCAGTCCTGTTTGTCTGTGCGGGCTTTTTCCTCACCCAGATTCGGACTCTCAAATCTTACGGGTGGGTGGCAAACGCTGCCGTCTGGCTGAACTTGTTGGCTATCTTCATCACGATGGGCGTCATGGCACATTCACCTCCCAACTATGCCATCTCCGTCTTAGGGTCAGCCGGGAGCGCTGTGGATCCAACCACTATTACACCAGATGAAAACGGCGTCTACCCCCCAATAATGCATTACAATAATCTTCCTCCCAACGGCCTCGTTGGCTCTATCAATGGTTTGCTCTCTGGAGTTTTGGGCTACGCTGGTGCCCAACTTTTCGTCGAATTCCTGGCTGAGATGAGACGTCCTCGGGATTTCATCAAGGCGATGTGGGGAGCTCAATTTTTCATCTATACTGTCTATCTCGTCTACGGATGTTTTGTCTACCACTACCAAGGCCAATACAGCTTCAATCCCAGCTACCAAGGGGTTAGTATCTATGCATGGCAAACGGTTGGAAATATGATTACTTTAATTGGAGCCCTCATCGCCGCTGGTCTATATGGCAATATCGGTATCAAGGTTCTCTACAACAACATCCTTTTAGATATTTTCGACGCGCCTCCCCTCATTACCACCCGGGGTAAAATCATTTATGCTGCAATTGTGCCCATCTGGTGGTCTATAGCTTTTATCATCGCGGCAGCTATCCCTGATTACTTTGGATTCGTGGGTATCATCTCGGCCGCCTTCTTGCTAAATTTGTGCTACACACTCCCTCCCTTCTTCGCACTCGGTTTTGATATTCAGAAGAATTCGATAAGACCGGGAGAAGGCTTTGATCCAACGACGGGTCTAGTAACCAGAAGTGGGACGAGAGCTCAACGATTAGTGCGTGGGTTCTTCAGTGGTGGGGCATTCCAGGTCGCTATAAATATTTGGCATATTATTTATTTCTTGGCTTCGCTTTCTATGTCTGGGCTGGGAATGTATGCTTCTATTCAAGGTATGTATTCCGGCCTCTGTGGTTCTTCGCCGCATTATTAACCTCTATTATAGGTATGATTGATGCGTTTAAGAACCCAGAGTTGAACTCATTCTCTTGTCGCTCGCCGCTTAACTTGGATGCTTAGCCAGGGGTAGGGGTTGTAACACTTTGTGCTGCAATTTGTTATCAGCTTTCTATCAACAAGATCTCTTTCTTCTCGTATTGTAGTAACCAGCTTTCCTTTCAAGACTTTACATGACGTTGATTCAGTGTGCGCCACTTTGATATGGTTATGCTATATGACTTGGTTTCAACGAATTGCGTGCAGGCTTTGTCAGCAATAATACCATGAACTCACACGAGTTCTTAAAGTGCCCAAAGATATAATTGACTCTATCAGGCCGAATATTTCTTTCACTTGAACTCAACTCCATGAATATCCTGGTTTCAATAATGCATTTAGATCCAGCTCTTTCTATTCTTAGCACTTTTCTATCTAAAATGTTCCTTCGTTCTTCCTCTTTGGGTTCGAGAATCAATTGCCGGGGCCCCAATGACAATTTCTTCTATATCACTTAGACTTACGTGGTTTAGAACTTGTATTGTATCACTTAAAACACATGCCAGATACGAAAGTTTAAAACTACATGTATTTATCCTGTTGGGGTTTCGGGCTCTCGGATTGTATCTTAAAAACTCCTGCTGTATATGCCCCGCTTACAAACAGAAACTCACGTAGTCACTCCCATACTCACCCCAGCCCTCTAATTACTCCTGTAAAAACCTTCACCCCCACCAAAACTTATTCATCACCGTGGTAGATTTATCCTTGAGGGATAAATCTTTCTCTAGTCCAGTTATGTAACCTACTAGATAATGGTATTCGGATTTTGAATTAAAGAACTATCACGTCCAAAATTTGAAATTTCTGTCTTTATTCTATTTCGCCAAATAATCACAAATTTCCTTCTGCTCAAACACCAGATATATCTATTTATCTATCTCTCTGTTTATTTGTCTATCTATTGTCGCTAACACATTGTCAATTCAGCATCACATGTATTTATGCTAAATATATACCAAGAAAAGAATCTCTTGCCCTCATAGCTTCCCACCTCATTCAGAGGCGTGGAAGGACAGCTTAAGGGTGAACTTCCCATCATCCCCACAATATTTCCCGATACGGACCAAATTATTGTGAATAGTGTCCCTTTCGAAGTCTGCAGGGTACATCTGGGTCATTACATCTTCTGGAACCCCAGTGAATCCATAATCCTCATTCTCCTTTACAATGGCTATCTCTCGCAGGGTAACCCTCACTAACTGATACACCGTCTCGGGACTCCTCCCCTCAGACTTGGCATCCGCGTTTTCTTTCTCCTCGGTTAGGATCATTTGATCTATCTCGGTTCCGGGGACGCTGATGTCCTCGTAGATGTCTCTCACGTAGCCCCCGAAACTGGTATGAAGCTCGCGATGTCGAACCCGGTATGCGCCCTCGTCGCGTGGAGATATCGCTTCGTTTTTGTAAAGGAGGGCGTAAACTTGACCCTCCCGGCCGAACCTTCCCTTGGTGTCGAAGTAATATGTTCCCCTATAAATGCCTCTCCCAGGCGTTCCTAGTCGTGCGGTATTGAAGGTACATTTGACTTTTATTCAGGGATTTTCAAGGGCATTTGCGGTTGTGCCGTTGCTGGGGCGGTCGGCGTAGGGTGCCAAATGGGGTCTACCGTCTCGTTGATTGCTCCTTGGCCTTATTTCGCTCCCGCGTATGATTCGCAAGGTGGCTGTTGTTGACGTTTGTTTGTCTTCGCGAAAGCGGTGAGTAGGGTCTTCCGCCGTTTCGAGGTAACGCTGTAGTCCTACTGGTGAGAGGGCATTCGGGACCACTTTGTTAAAGTCACCTCTGGTTACCGATTGGTAAATCGATTCTATTTTATCCTTGTTATTTCTGGTCATTTGACGCCTATAGTTCACAAGGGCAAGTTGTCGACGCTTAGTACCTTGTTCAGGCTCCAACGCATTTTTGCTTTGCAAACGAGAGCCACGAAGAGGCGGTAAACGTAATTTGAAAGATTCAGCAACTAGTTCACTGTCCTTTTGTTCAAAGGCCGGGTTTGGGTCGTAGTAAGACATTGTAATGTATTGAGGCTTCGGTCAATGCAAGTAATACTGGATTTGGGGTCTTCGGCTGGATTTGGGAAGTAGCGGTTTGTCGAACTGGTTCCTCGATTTTTCTGTATGGATGGGAAAGAGTGAGGCTGTCCGAGAGGAAATGAACAATTTATATAGCTGAATACCAAAGATAATTCCTAGCCTCTTGGACCGGCGATGAACCAGGAGAAAAAACTGCTCACTAGTTGCGGGTAGTTCAAATTGGGGTGGTTCAAATAGTTTGAAAACTATCTCCGCACAGTTATGCACTTACCCTTTTTGGCCAACCAGGAACGGCTAGAAATAAGACGAGGAAAGATCTACCATCATGAATTAATTACTGGTGCGTTATTCTTGAAGGAAATGGCCGCAGCTACCTTAAAAGGGAACTCCATTTCCTGTGTTGTATACTTCACCCGAACTTGGTTTTAAGCTAAACCCGATATTTTAGGGTAGTCAAAGAAGCAAATAACAGCAATGACAAAATCATCTTAAAAAAAAAGGCAATTATTCTCATTCGCCTTACTAGATATCCCGGTACTCATAGAAGATATAAGTGACAAGCCTCAATAAAAAGAAAGCTGTGCTGCTCTTAAGTGAAAGAGCGAGACTACTGGCTAGCACGGACAACTACATTTAGCTCTATTTTCCGGTCAGTTTACCTCCAGGCCAATACAAGCTTGGCAACGACTCTCTTGGCAATTTTGTTTTCTACTTTAACACATTGGGCTTAGAAGATTACCAGTGTAGTGCACCACTCTACATCTCCTAAGTAAAGATTCAGAGATAGTGTAATTCAAGGGCTTGCGACTTATCGCTTTAACTCTCTCGGACGACCGTATCACAGGTAAGGAGACAATCAGTAACTAAAATTTGTCTTACGACACTTTTCGACTATTAAACATTGCATTTGAATAGGGAGGAGAGAATGTATTGATAAAAGCGGTATAAAATGAAGTATCTCCGTAATAAAATACCAGAAAAGATGTTAGACGAGTTTCCTGTTAGTACGGTCCCCAATTCCCGACCTATCCTACGTTCAACCCTTGTAGAAAACTTCTCCATTTCCCTGCGGGAGGTCAGTTTGGGGGGAAAGCAGGAGACCATCTAAGATTAAGTTTGCGAATTAGATTATTCTGAGACTCAAGTAAATATCCGGTTGCCGGATCCTAGCTAAACGTTGGGCATACCAAGCTATACTTGTTTCTTTCCTGCATTATGTGTTGCTCGTCAGCGAATGTGAATTATCGAGGCTAGTCAAATTATGCCGAGAATTCTCCCCTGATGAATGTATAACACCTAAACCTTACAAGTGTTGAAATGTAGTACCTTGATTTAGGTGTTGGAAATAAGCATGTATGATACGGTAGAATATTGAAACCAAAATATAGGAGTAACTCGTCGTCAACCGAAACACACCAGATCGTCGCCTTATCAACTCAATATACATTTTCGAAACAGATTCAAAACTCCACGTTGGGGACGATAAGTAGCGAAGCAGTCAGCCATTTGTAGCGGGTATAATCGGTAGTTAATGCAAGTCTATTGCGCAATTGATGTACGACTTTAGCGATATTGTGGGGTAGGCCAATCAGCCAACAGAGATTCACGGATGAAGGCCTGTAAGGTTGATTGGATTCTACTTAACTAATCTACAAGTTGGTGATATGCCTGTTGAACGTCGTACTCTAAGAGATAACGGATAACACGGGGTGCGAGTGGTGATGCCCATGCATTTTTGTAAGCCAAAGGAGGGGAAATCGATGATGGAAGTCGGGGTAATGATGGCGAAATACGTATTCTGGACTAGGGAACTGATAAGCAAAGTACCTAAATGGCCTCTGTGTAACGAATAAATCCATAGATTCATAAGGCAAATGTTTGAAGACAATTGAACCACCACCAATTAGCGACAAAATGTCTACTGTGATAACCAAAACTGTCAAACCGGCGGCCTCTCTCACAGTTGAGAATCTACACCAGTACGAGTATAGCAACCTCTCTCCATATGTCCATCCACCCGAGACAAAGGAAGAGCTTCCATGGGCCGAACTTGTGACTCTTGATCTTGAAGATTATAACAGGGAAGGCGGGAAAGAGAGATTGGCAAAGCAACTTGAGCATGCAGTTCATTATATTGGGTTCTTCTATGTGAAGAACTTCGGTCTTTCTCAGGAGCAGGTGGACCACCAGTTCACACTCGCAAAGAACTTCTTTGCCTTGCCCATTGAGGAAAAGGCGAAACACGAAGTTGACTATGCAAATGCCGATTACAATGGCTGGCGCAGAGCAGGCAGGAGCAAAAACGGGACTACCAAGGACGCTGTGGAAATGTTCAACATCCCGAAGTTCACCAAGGACTTCGAAGGCAAATACTCGCAGCCAGATTTGGTCAAGGCTCATCTTCCCGAAATTGAAGTCTTTGCTCGGACTCTCCATTCGAATATAATCCTCCCGCTGTTGCGTTTGTTTGCGATCATTCTAGAACTTCCAGACGAAGACTACCTCGTCAGACAACACACCTACGACAAGAAGAGCGAAGATCATTTCCGATATATGATATACCACAAGCGCACTCCTGAAGAGCATGCCGCAAGCGGCTTTGGCCATTCTACAGGTCATACAGACCTCGGCACGCTCACTTTATTGTTTCGCCAACCGGTGGCAGGACTACAGATACTTGGAGAAGATGGCAAATGGACATACGTCTCCGCACAACCTGGCACTATCACAGTCAACCTCGCAGATACCATCTCACACATAACGGGCGGCTGGCTCAAGAGTTCAGTACATCGTGTTGTAGCTCCTCCGAAGGATCAATGGGCTTATGACAGGACTGGTCTTCTGTACTTCGCACGTCCACATAACGAGACTATTTTGGAACCAATTGTGGATTCCCCTGTGCTGAACAAGGCCGGTGTGAAGTCGCGGTTCGAGAAGCGAGTGACGATGGAAGAATGGGTCAAGGCCAAGCAGACTCTTCAGTTGAACCCTGAGATTTCGGCTAAGAAGTATGCAGAGTCGGGGGATGGTACTGTCGAGCTTATTGCAGGCTTCAGAGATCGTAAATATGCATAGAGAAGAGAGATGATTTTGTCTTTATTGAGATAGCCGCCTTTGTAAAGTCGGGCTAACAAAAGAATCAATTTCGTCCTTAAAGTGCTCTGTTTCATCCATATTGTAGCAGCTGTTTTCTGTGATGTAGTCTGCTATTTTTGCCTCACGAGGATCTAACCTCCGTGAGTCAACGTGAATTGGCTCTGCCACAAAAAAAAGGACAACTGCTCGAGAACGACTGGTAACTACTACTCATTCACTATACCACAAGCAAAGGTGACCAGGAGTCGCCTTTCGGTTCTTTTCGAAATATAAGTCACAAAGAAGTGAGAGCGAGCGTCTGCATTAGTTAGATATCGCTATACCTGCCCACTTGATGTCGTAAATGCTGTAGCTAAGAGTGCTCTTATGAATAGTTTCAATGCTATCTACAGAGCCTCAAGTCACCCACTGACGCCTGCTACCTAACTAACGCCCGTAGTAGGTCCTCGCCAAAGAGTGCCCGACCCGTACCCGAGATCCGAGCCGGATCGCCCTCGTCCAGAAAGAAAAGAGAGTAAACCAAAATTCGACCTCACCATCCCAATCTGAGCAATTAGATAGAAATAGCAAAAAGGGTTTACTTGTAAGCATACTCACTCAGGCATCATAATCTGCGTGGACTTCATAGAGGTTACTGCCTGCAGTGCTCTTATCGTTGGTCATAAATGTCGAATGAGGTTCTGTGCCTGCACATCATTTACTCATTTTCCCTCGACGGGTGAAATCCATTGATTTTATTTAGGACTGTATAGGCCGCGACTCCTGGGTCACGTTTCATCCCGCCCAGGCGCGTTTTGTTGCACATCGCAAGTCTTGTTTACTTTCTTTTTCTTCCTGGATTGATGGGCATTCTCATGGCACATCTATTGTAAGTTTGTCTCTTCGAGCTCAGCCCTCTAAGCTCAGTTGGATTCCTGAGATAGCGTGAACACGAGGAAATGTCAAGCCTTTAGAGAGCAAGTAAGAGAATTGTCAGGCAACTCTTCAAATACTTTTTATTCCAACCTCACACGCCGGTGGCAATTATCCCACAAGTACGATTAGATCTAATACCACTTAACCGCTACCCGTAGGGCCCGGCTTGAGGGCCACTACTATTCTGAAGTAATAAACTCTACTCTGCATATCATAACTTGTAAGAAGCCAGCAATTTACAGATGAGAGCCCCCGTCTCGAATTGCCTTGAAGGGAGCCGTTACGTAGATCCTACTACGCAAGTTAATCAGGAGCCATTTGAGGTACGATTACTCCCGATACTCCTGTTGCGTCTAGAACCTAGGTTATAATTTTACCCTGACAATTTCTTTATTCATCCCTCAAGCCATTTCTTAAATCTCACAACTGCGATAGAATGTGTAGTGCGTAATATTTTCTCATATCTTCATAAATATATGTAAAAGCCTGTGTCCGTATTCGAGACTTGATCAAAGACTCGAAAACTACTAAAGGGATCGACTAGGCTTCTAATATGATGTTATGTAGAACACACAGTACTGAATTAAAAACATATAACCGAACGATGTCTCTCGTCCTCATCTTCCTCTACCTCATCGCAGTAGTTAAAGAGATCACAATGAGGTATGGATCAATGGTTGACACAAAAGTGGTTAATGAGTGGGACTACCACGGTTGTAGGCTCGCTTGCTTAGCATAGGAAAAGACGCGAAGCTTAAAGGAAGTCGTAGTATCCCTATTAGATATCAATACAACCCCTCTATTGAATGATGTCCTCCTTATCACCAAGTAACCCGGCCGCCTCACTCCCTGCTCTTCCCCTGCTTTTCACCTCTAACCTCTTCCTCTTCGCCAATTTCCTGTCCTCTCTAACTTGCCTCTCCCTCTCTCCCGCCTCCTTCTCTTGCAAACTTATGTCAGGCTCTTCTCCAGCCTCCCTATCTCCAACCTCTGGACCCCGGGCAGCCATAATTCCCATGTCGATCGGAAACGCAGGCATCTCTCTCAGATCGTTCTCCGGATCCTGTATACTCCCACTCGCAGGGCCAATGGGCGAGTAGCCTTTCTTGCCTACCGCTACGATGGCAGCAGCTTGCCTACCACTGATTATCGTTGCAGTCTGAACCTTAGCGACCACGGCCCTGGATGGTGAATGCGCTAATGATTGTGGCCACTGCGCCAGGACCCTGTTTTTGGATTGAATTTTCGGTGTGGAGGGCGGGAGAGGAACTGCCTCTGGTCCGTCTAGAGTCACATCCAACTCGGCAAGAATTGTCTTTCCACTATCCTTTCGTGGGTGAGTCGGACTATATGCCCTTTTGACAGGTGCAATCCCAGGGAGAACCTCACTCCCATCATCGCCATTTCCACGACATGTTGATGCCCGAGTCGTACTTCTAGACATTCTTCTAGAAATCCTGGAAAATAGACTACTCCTCGGTCTCTCCAAAGGATCATCCCCCAAAATCCTCCTACTCAAATCACTACCAAGCACATATCTTCTCGTCCCCCTTCCTTCTTCCCAATCCCACTCTTTTTCGTTCTCAGCAGCATTATGATTTGACGTTCCAAAAGCAATCCAATCCAAGCACTTTCTCATCTTCTTGCATTTGCACAACTCGTCCTCGTGTGTGCACCCATTGCTCCGTCGGTACCAAATCCAGATCCAAAATATGGTTATGACGACAGCGAGAACAGCCCCCACTATGATCAATATAACTGCCGTACTAGGAGACTGGGCCCCTGGGTCGCTGTTTTCATCCCTGGCAAACGTGGAAGTTGCCATTGCGGTCCCAGTAGTTGCTAGAAAGGCCGATGATTTCGAGATGCTGGAAGCTGTGTAAGCGGACACTGTAGTAGGACTGGCCGTATTGTTAGGGAAAAGAAAGGACGGGTCGTGGTCGTAGGGCCCTTAGAAAGAAGACGACAACATCAGACTGGCTGATGCAAATGAAGGAGACAACGAAGTATTCTGCGAAGTCGCAACTAGCACTGCTATCTTGGAGCTAGCTGAGAAGTAAAGAATATGATATGATATTAAGACTCTCAAGCGGTAAGAAAGCTGTATCCCCCATCGATTAAAAAGGCTAGAAGGAAGGGGCAAATTAAATAACATTGTGGTTTCCCTTCTTGCGTTCTTACGTACATACTAATCGCTGTCATCTACGCGGCTGTGCCATATTGGATAAGAGGAGCAATGGGGATTGATTACCAAGGGACCCATGCTGAAGCAATCCCAAGTTGAAGAATCCTTCGCGCTTAACCACACCGTCGGTTTCTCGCCGCATCATTACTTCGTAGCCCTCCCCAATTGGTGGAAAACGAGAGTTTGCCCTCTTGGCAAGGCTATGACAGGCGCTCAGACGCACCCTTCGATTTTCTAAAACACGGTGGCTTGAAACTTGAGGCGACCGCATGAATTGTTTTCAGAAACTGTTCCAAGAACCGCCCGAAAGAAAGGTATGAGTGGTGTACTTGTAGACTCATACTCAGACAAGCCCATGACAAAAATGGTGGCTTTGAGGTTCAACTCTGAGTGGTTCACAAGTGATTGGGTATAGATAAACTCCAAGAAAGCGACATATTTTGGGTCGAAGTACAACGCAAATCGAATCATACTCTGTATCTTTTTGCCTCCCTTCAGGAACTACCCAAGCTCTTGTTGGAAGCACAGAGGAGACCTATTCATATTGGTCCGTCTGTTATCACTAGTTGAGGAGGGTAGAAAAGTAACCAGTTTCGCGCAACTAGAGCAAATATTGAAGCCATCTTCTGCAAATTTCTAAGAGAGACTTCCTCTAGAAAGATTGAAATTGGATGGTTGAGTATCAGGACAAATTTAGCTCCTAGAGCCATATTTCAACGTCTCGGAATTGTCGATCGCCAAGTTTAAGCTCCACAGCCTGTTACCCTGTCCCAAGCAAAGAGTCGTTGCAGCTAGTAGCCATAACCCTTGATTGCCGACCATAAACAGCAAATGATGCAAGGGCGATAGAGTTACTTTTGAAGTTGAGGCGGCTGTATAATTGAATGATGTTACATAAGCGAAGCCGATAAGTCACGAAGTCACCAGACGCGCGCCAGCACTTGCGATAAGAAGCTTAACCAGTTAACCTTAACTGGGTTCAATCCAAGCTACAACTTGATGGCCATCTTGACGATATAGTTTCACCCTCTGAATAAATTGTCGATGGTACTTCACAGAGCTTCGACTTTCTTCCAAACATCTCAGACCAAGGCGAGTTGTTTATGATATCTGCCAGAGTTGACACAAGATTTCCTCCGCGAGCACTTTTTACTAGGCAGCCATGAGCATCTATGATACTGCAAGGGAGGGAATATCTGCCGAATGCCCCTAATACAGTTGAACCATCTGGCAGGAGATAACAACAGTTTGGCAAAAGTCAGCCCTACTTCGGCGGAAAACCTCCAATAACAATGGCAGGAAGAAAAGGGAAGACTGGTGGGGGTGGTAGGGGGAAAGGAAAAGCGCCTGCGATTGATGTCCCTGATGTATACCAAGAGATGCTGGCAGAAGTTCTCCCCTCACAAGCTCCAATTCCCGAACGGCCATTCAAGAAACGAAGAACAGCCCTGCGAGAGGTCCAAACCACACCTGGCAAATCAATCATATCCGTCGATGCGGACGCTCAAGATGAAGATGAAGGTAGCGTCGAATTTGAGGATATATTTGAGCATGGCGTCGATGCCGTTTCGTCAACCAAGCCTCAGCAGACAGCCTACAGAGACTCTGATGAAGACTCGGTCTCAGTTGGTTCTGAATACGGCGACATTGAGTGGGAAGGTATTGATTTCGAGCCCAAGCCTGATTCTGCTGGATCGAGTAGGGATCTAGAGCTTACTCTCACAAAAAAAGAGCCACCTAAACTTCAACTGAGCACCTCCCGACGAAGAACTGTTACGAAGGCGGAGAGAATTGCACGCGTTGAGATCCACAAGATGCACATTCTATGTCTCTTGTCATATTTAGACAGGAGAAATAATTGGTGCAACGATTCGGAGGTTCAAAAATCACTGAAACCTCTGTTGGACAAGAAAATGTTGATATTTCTCAGACCAAAATCTAGTCTATCTCAATTTGAACAAACCAACTCGTTAAAACGAGGCTTGGAGCAAGTTTTAGTAATGTGGAGGGAAAAGTTCAAGGTCACGGCACGAGGCATGCGAAGATCCCTCTGGGCGGATAACGAAAACGATCTTGTCAATGTATTATATCCATTTTTCTGTCAATATCGAACATGTTACACTCAAGAACTAACTAGGCGTAGTATAGACTTCCCGATGATGCTGATGCTGTCTTTGATATCTCCGATTTTCGAGAAGCCGCGAAAACATTGAAAGGCTCACGGGACATAGGAGCCCAGCTTTACTGTGCTTTGCTTCGCTGTGCAGGAGTCGAGACCCGTCTTGTTTGCTCTCTACAGCCACTGTCCTTCACTGTCGGTGGTCCCCCAATGCCTCGGGCCCTAAAACCTCCCGTCAAGAGCAAGTCCGAAATTGTAACCCCCCCCAAACGACGAGTAACAGCTCTCCAAGTAAGAATGGCGCCAACCCACCTATGTCAGGGAATTTCCTCAACCCTCGAAGTCGACTTGGCCATCCAAATGCTGCAGATTACAATATACCAGAAATAAAAGCTCCACAGCCGCCGCGGCAGCCGAAACCTAAGTCAATCATCACATCACCTTTCCCCGTATTTTGGGTCGAGGTCTTCGATGAAGCGCATCAGAAGTGGTTCCCTGTTGACCTGGTTACGGAATCCATAGCAAGGCCTAGGATACTCGAGCCGCCGGCCATTGATAAGGAGAATAATATGTCCTATGTCATTGCTTTTGAGGAAGATGGCAGTGCTCGAGATGTCACACGAAGATATACTAAAGCCTATAATGCCAAAACAAGGAAAGGTCGGGTTGAATCGACTCCTGGTGGTGAGAAATGGTGGAAGAGGACTATGAGAACTTACGGACGTGGTTACAAAAGCGATGCTGACCAAATCGAGGACAGCGAATTTGCTGCTATCTCGGCCAAAGAGCCTATGCCCAAAAATATAACAGACTTCAAGGATCATCCTTATTATGCTTTGGAGCGACATATGAGAAGGAACGAAGTATTAGTTTCCACCCATGAAGTTGGGAAAGTAGCCGCAGGGCGAGATCCTAACACTCCTGGTGGCAAGAAGATGGAAAGTGTCTATAGAAGAAGAGATGTCAAAGTTGCCAGAAGTGCCGATGCTTGGTATCGCCAAGGCAGGGAGGTCAAGATAGGCCAACAACCTATCAAGACTGTGGCTGCCAGGCGAAAACCGGACGAGGATGGTATGGGCGATGAAGAAGAACTCGCAGAGATTAATCTATATACCGAAGACCAAACACAGCTGTACGAGCCTCCCCCGATTGTCAATGGACGCGTGCCGAAAAACTCCTTTGGGAACCTGGATATCTTCGTCCCGACAATGGTCCCCAAAGGAGGCGTCCATATACCTGGTACGCATCCCAATTTACTTCTACATGCCCGATCCTTGCTAACAGATATAGATCCCGAGGCTTCACGTGCAGCCAAAGTTCTCGGCATTGACTATGCGGATGCTCTCATGGGGTTCGAGTTCCGAGGGCGGCATGGCACGGCGGTGTTGAAAGGCATTATAGTTGCCTCGGAATATCAGGAGGCTGTCGAGGCTGTGATTGAAGGGTTCGGGAATGAACGAGCTGCCATGGAGGAGCAGATGCGGAGCCATCGCGCTCTGAGAATGTGGAAGCGCTTCTTGATCTCCCTGCGGATCAAAGAACGGATCGATGGCTATGCGGTCGAGGGAGAGGACGAACCTGAGCAAGTAGCGGTCCCAGATGATGATGACGATGATAGTGGGATGGACGAAGAGTATGTTGATGAGGGGGGCGGTGGATTTTTCCCTGATGAATAGAGTAGGCGGAGTGGAGTGTATTTGGATATATATCATAGGGGACCCCATGATCTAAGCCAGCCCTGCAATTTATCAATCCTTTTCTTATGATATGGATTGTTCGCTAGCCGGCATACCGGTCATCTTTCCTCCGGCGTTTCTCCAAGACTTAAGAGTTGGGAGAAGACCTATTCGAGCGTCGGGATTCTGAGTATGGGCTCGGCTCGGCTGGGCTGAGCTAGGCAGGCTAGGTGGTGGGTGGGGGTGGGAGGGGTGAAAGAGGTGGGAGGGGTGATAATATAGGATTTAAGTTATAAAAACTCGATATTTCAGATCCATACACACAAGATATGATAACTTGAATATCTACGGATGAATAATCCAAATATGATATAGGAAATACTGGATACATGTAAGTACGACGCTTGACTTAGATATTAGAAGGATGACTGGAATGGGTCGAACGAGGGCTAGAGAGAGCCGTAGGGCTGACGGAGGAGGACGTTCATCCATCCACCTTAAGCACCAACTCGAGATTGATTATCTGAGATTGAGATATTTCCCATTCGCCCTAGTTCCACCTCACCGCACATCACATAAACAGACAAACATCTCCATCAGCAGCGAAACGCAAACCCAAGACCGCAAAAGCGGGTAAGTCTGACCGCGAGCCACTTGATGCAAATCACGCATTACAAAACGAACAGGTCTGGAGAGAGGACTGCATGTATCCTAACGACTTTTTTGAACTTTTTGACACATCCAAAATCCAACTATCCCATCTAAAATATCGATCGTCATATATCCATCCAGCCAGCCAGCCAGCCAGCCCAAACTCCATACCAGCGAGCCCCCATAAGTCACGCCCCTCGCTAACTAACTACAAGATCAAATCCCTCTATCTAAATTCATCCATGAAATCCTGGTGGAACTTCGAGATCCGTCCGACCCACTCGGTACCGGGCGCCAAAAACGTGGTCCGGAAATGCAAGGTGTTTTCCTTCTGCCCGAAGCCAGAGCCTGCGACGACGCAGACTCCAGTCGCGTCCAGCAGTCGGAAGGCGTAAAACTCGTCGGGAAGGCGGCCCTCTTTCTCGGCGGCCTCGATGGCCTTGGGAGGGAGTTTGATGGTGGGGAAGAGATACATGGATCCCTGGTTACCGTGAGTGGGAAATCCAACAGAGGGAGAACAGTGGGACAACATACCTGAGGATCCTGACACTCAACACCCTCCATGTCCTTAAAAGCTTCATATAAAGCAAGAGCCCTCTGTTGCAGACCAGCAAAGATGTCATCCCATTCTTGCTTGTAAAGCTTATAACTCGGCTCTCCCTCCTTCGGCGGGTTGACCATCATCTCGACCAAGCATTGGCCTATAACGGGGGCACACAAGCTGATTGAAACAAACTTGTAAATCTGCTCAACAACCTCTGGGTCGAAACCGACAAGTTCGAAGTATCCTCCCCTATGTCCACACTCACCAACCATACCCTTCGAAGTGCTATGGAGCGAAACCAACTCAATATTCTTGTATTTCTCGGGGTCTTCCTTTTGCATCTTTCTCAGCACACCCTTGAAACTGTGGAACTTCCCCTTGAAAACATTGGTTTGGTAGACTTCATCAGCGATAACCACAACCTTCTCGTGTGCGGCAAAATCAAGGACTGCCTTGACATCCTCTTCTGGCAGACTTGCACCTGTAGGATTTCCCGGATTTATCACGGCGATTGCCTTTACATCTATTCCCTCTGCTATTGCCTTTTTGTGTGCATCTTTGATAGCGTTCAGGTCAGTTCCCCAGTTCTTTGACTCGTCTAGGTAGTATGGAACGCATTTTGCATTGAGAACAGACAATGAAGCGGTATACAGGGGGTATTGTGGTATGGGAACGAGGACGCCAGTAGTAGGCTTCGCGCAGATGATGTGGAGGATTGTATTGACGCCAGAAGATGCTCCGGCCGAGAGATATATATCTTCGGGGTTCGAGGGGAAACCGTCCCTTCCTAAAAAGGCTGTTAGTCTAGCCATATGTGAAGCGGAGGCGGTACCCACGCTCAATGAATTTTGCAATGCTCTCTTTGATACCTGTGGCTCCAGCACTAGCACTATAAGCACCCACAGATCCAACCGTCTTCAGCAACCGTCTTGCCCGCTCAATCACATCGGCCTTGTAGCCCAATTGATTTAACAATACATCTTCATGATCTAGCAATGGCGGATACTCCAATAAGCTCAGGACTTGTCGAAAGAAAGTGATAGGCTTCTGGTCTAGCTGCTGGGGATTTCCAATGTTCGCAGAGATGATCTTCTCAAATGGGAGGCTCTTGGCACCCTTTGCAAGCTGTGCTCGGTATTCCTCGGATTTCACGGCAAGCTCTCCTCTAACTGCATATTTCGCTTCTACAACGTGGGGATTGATGGTATCAATCGACAAGCTTCGGACAGCTGCAGTAGACGACATTGTTCGATTTGAGATGCGCAGTGAGGGAGAGGACAACTGGAGAGAGTGTCGAGGAGTGGCTGTTGAAGAAATGCATTAGTCTCCAGGAAATACTATGGGCATATTGCGGTATATAAATTCTTTTCTTGGAGGAGATTTAGCTCAGAGGGGAGTTCGACCAGCATGCTGTCCGACCCCACCACCCACCAGGACATATCGAGATGTCTCCGCACATTCCCGACACCGGCATTTCCTCTCGTCACCTCTTCCTTTGACCCATGAAGAAAATCCAGAAAATCCCACGTACCTGAAGCTGGCAATCCCGTTACCCCAGAAAAGCAATTCCTCTTCGCGTGGGCAGCGAGGGTTTTGGCGTTCGTGGACTGATTTCGTAGCAGTTTCCGCAGAGATAATGACACATTGAGAGGCGGCATAGCCATTGGATGGAAGGCAGTGCTACACACCGATTAGGACTCGTAACGATCTGGTGTTGCTTGGTGCGCACTGTTATCGCAGAGACATTGTTGGCTAAGAGATGGAGCAGATGACAAGAGAAGCAGTCAATGACAGACCGAAGAGCGCGTGGGGATGTTTTTGGCTGATGATATATTTACAGAGAAGTGAAGCCGTGAACGGAGATGAGGATTCTTACTGGCTGTCCCGATCACGGTGCTGGTGCATGAAGGAGGTGAAGCATATCGCCAGAAAAACAATGAAAGGGTGACCGGAAGGCCTTGCGGATAAGACGATAAGCTTAAAAAGGGGGTCGAGTTCCGATTCTAGGAGGAAAGGTCTCACTCTCGTCTTAGCGTGTGTAAAGGGTATCCTCTTTCTATGAGTCAAGCATGTTGAAGTCCAAGTGTTTCTTGAGAGCAGACCAGTTACTCTGTTGATTTCAAATCAGGAGGCTTTGCTACAGCACTTCTCTTGACAATAGGGACCTTCGGAGAAAGTCTCTGCGCTATGGCATGGAGTGATATCTTTTAGGCTATTGCTCGACGTCTATCAAGGACACATAGTTAGGGAGTTGCGTGTCAGCTCTTGGCAAAGACACTTTGCAAGAGTCATTGCAAATCCATGTCTAAGTGATTTGCATCATTAGAGTGAATTGATTTCAATTGGTCTAGCTTTCCTCTACTTAAAGTGAGAAACCCACTCAACAATTTACCCACTTGCACAACATCATACTCCTAACTCCCTCCAATAACACGACTGATATCGTGGTTATTTCTCTCCCGAGGTTTATCCAACATCTGTGTCCACCTGTGATCCCCACAACTACCACTAACCATTTCAGTTACTTATGTCCTTCGGTTTCCATCCACAGAAATAATAGCATAGCCCTTGTATATACATCATGGAAATCGTGTGTCGACGTCTACATACACTTTCTCCTCCCTGTTTTCTTGGCAGTAGCATACACATCGTTTTGTGAATTAGAAAGTTGAGCTAACAGTTGAAGAACTGGTGTAAAAGCCGCATGATAGATAGTGTAGGAGCACATAAGTTGGGTTTCGTATTTGGTCGAGCATTTTACGCTGCTTCGTAAAGCTCAGATACGTGGGAATAAGTCTGGCTTTGCTTACATGACTTTTAGATTGAAGTATTCTTGGATTTCGGGACCGATAGTGGATAGTTTTATATGAGAATGAATGCCAACGAAATACACATGAAAGACCCTGCAGATCAGATTGATACCTCGAGGCTTGCCGTTCTGTTTATCCGTTCCTTTGCAACGTCCCTGTCGATGACAGTGCAATATGGTCGTGCAAATGCCATGCCACCACAAATCGACTGAACGCCTTCCTAGACAACCCTATATACTATACACCATAGCTCTGATTGAGCCCCTAGACCTTGTAAAAGCAGAACGCACAATAAAAACTCGCCGCCTCCATCTCCTGCTCACTAACGAGTAACGGCCCCCTCCCTCTTCCCCTTACATTCATTCTCTCACTCAATGGACCGAGGATTTCATCGTCCTTCTCAGCCTCCCAGACCTCAGTGAAGGTCTTGTGATATTGCATCTCGAGGTTATAGTCTTCTGCGATAGCACGGAAAGCTTCCCAAGGGACGACATACTCTGGGACCTCGACCGCTTCATCGAGATGAAAGTTATACTTCCATGCGAAGGGAGGGCGGAAGATGCCATCAGAGGGCGTGTCGCCGGGAAACTGGACACGGTAGATACCGTTACCCCAAGAGGCTGTGTCCTCTGCCTCGCCCTCCTCGACTTCTCCGTCGTCTTCTTCTTTTGCTCCATCCTCGTTGCCCTTTTCGGACTTCTTGGGCGCTTTTCGCGCGTTGAATTCTTGGACTTTCTCGCTCAACACATCGGAATTAGGAATACACCCAATGAATCTGCCGCCTTTCTTCAACGAGCCCGCTACATTCTTCAACATCTGCCGTGCCTTTTGTTCACTCTCGAAGGCATAGTGCATGCAAAACATCATGCTGACGACATCAAATCCTCCGCCTCCAAATCTTGCAGGGCCGCCAGATCCATCAAAGCCAACATCTCGAATAATAGGAATCCTCTCGATAGTATCGCCAAAGCAATCTTGCACATAGAACTCGCCGTGGAAAAGTTTTGGCTGCGGCCTGCTATTATAACCACCGCGACCTCCTCTGCCTCCACGTCCCCCACCTCCGCGACTAGCCATTTGACGATATCGCTCTTTGGCCTGGTCAATCGACACGTTTGCAGGATCTAGACCAATATACAGTTCAACCGGTTGCGGTGCTTGTTGCCATTTCCCCAAATCTCCCCCCTTCCCACATCCAATGTCTAAAACTCTTAGGCCCTCCTTCGTCGACGGGCCTTCCGCAAATACCATGCCTCCCCTCTCTTGTGATCCTGGGGTATAGTCCTCATTTGGCGAAAACTTCTGGATGATGGTGCTTTTAACCCAATTGTTGAAGCTTCGAAGGCCTTTAATGCGACTGTCCGTCTTGCGCCAATCTCGACCTCGCTCGGGAACAGAATTGTAATGTGATCTAACAGCCTCGTGGATTGGTGCATGGGCAATAGCTTCTTCTAATTCCTTCTCTCGTTCTGCCTGTCTTTTCTTGATAGCCTCGCGCTCTGCGTCGGTGATTCGGGCTCGTTGGCCGGGTCGCTTTAGCTTTCGGGGGGGTGGCGAAGGAGACCGTTGGCGTGTTGAGACGCTGGAAGGTGAGGGCGATCTTCTTAGAGGGTGTGGAAGGCGTTTTGGAGGAGCATCTGATGGAGACCTCCTTCGCTTTTTGGCAGGCTCAAGTTTCGTTGCATTGAAAGGCTGAGGTTGCGCCTCGATATCATCATCATTGTCCGCCATGTTATAGATCCAGCCAGGTAGATCGTGTTAGGCAGAGAGGTTGAAGTGAAAATTAGAACAAAGCTTGCAGATTTGCAAAGCGGAAGTTGGAGTGAAATGGTAGAGGAATATGTTAACTTGGAGCTGGAGTGAGCGAGGTCACATGTGTGGGTGATCCAGAACCAGGATCCCTGTAATCTTAGCTGAGGTCAAGCCGCGTCTGCGCTAGTGCCTAGAAGCGCGATAGCTTCAGTTTACAGACCTCAGTTTCAACAATAGATACACTTAAACGACGGCAGAAGTCCAGGCATCCAAGCTTGTTCCATATAACCGCTTCCAGATCTACTATTTTACGCCGGACTTCAAGATGGGTTCCGATCCTCAGTATGCCAAATACCCTCTGTTGCCTCTCTCGCAGCACATTTTCACCCTCACCAACCCTTCTGCGCCTAAACCCCTCCAACAAACATCTCTGAAGAGTCTTCAAGATGCAATCGCAGAGTACAAGATGGCACCGCTCTACCGGTATCTAGCACATCCATCTGAAGGAATTCTCAATTCCAGCGACGTCAGTACCTCGCAGCCTACCAAACCCCACGGGCGAAGACCAAGTGCAGTTGGGATGGTGGCAAGTAAGCACTCAATACCAAAGGTTGATTTGTCATGGGATGAAGCTTTATACGACAAGCTCAAGAAGGCGAATGACGAGGAGCTAGAAGGGTTCAAAAAGGAAGAAGAAGAAGCAGTGGAGAAGGCTGGGGAAACGGAAGTACAGGCTGCACGGGGCAAGCGGGCAGAGTTTTGGGCCCGGGTTGGAGACAAGGTATATCATTCGAATTTGGTTTGATTTTGTAAAATTCTAATGGGATGTGATGGTAGGATCGGGCTATTGCTGCTTACGAGGAGGTGTTCGAGAAGACCGGGGTGTTGGGAACTAAGATTGATCTCGTTCTGGCGATCATTCGAATGGCTCTGTTCTACGGGGACAAGTTACTCGTGAAGAAGCATATCGATCGTGCGAAGACTTTGGTAGAGAGCGGCGGAGACTGGGACCGAAGAAATCGACTAAAGGCCTACCAAGGTCTATACCTACTCACTGTACGATCTTATGCGTTGGCCGCGCCCCTCCTTCTGGACAGTCTTTCAACCTTCACGAGTTACGAACTCTGTTCCTATTCGTCTCTGGTTGTTTACTCGGTTTTGGCTGGATCTGTGTCGCTGAAACGAGTGGATTTCAAGTCAAAGGTCGTTGATGCACCCGAGATCAAGGCGATTCTTGGTGATGGTGAAGACAAGCTTTTGGCGTTGTCCGGGGCACTCTCTGCTGGGCCAAGTGCGGATGCCGAAATGAAGGATGCCTCTTCGGCAACCACTGTAAAGGCGGCCGTCAATTTGACGAACCTTGGAAGTGATCAACCCGAGGCAGAGGTTGCTCTCGACTTCTCCCCTCTCGCACAGCTTGTCGGTAGCTTGTACATCGGCAGCTACCGCTCCTTCTTTGGAGCTCTTGCCGCCGTTGAGGTTAATTTCCTGACCCTCGATCGGTATCTTTACGAGCATCGGGGATGGTTCGTCCGTGAGATGCGTCTCCGGGCATACCAGCAACTGCTCCAAAGTTACCGTATCGTGGGTCTCGAGAGCATGGCACATGACTTCGGCGTTTCGGTAGATTTCTTAGACCGGTAAGTTGCCTCCCCCGAATATATTTAGCAAGTACTAATTGTTCCACAGTGACCTTGCGAAGTTTATCGCTGGTGGACGGATCCCATGTACTATCGACCGGGTGACGGGCAAAGGTGTTATCGAGACCAACAGACCGGATGACAAGAACAAGCAATACAATGATGTGTTGAAGCAAGGAGATCAATTGATCACCAAACTCCAGAAATACGGCCAAGCCGTAAGGCTAAGAGGAAGTGAGAGAGCATAAGGAGGAGTAATGATGGAACCGGGGTGGACGGGTTGATGCATCGTTTGCGCTTGTACGATATTACGGCGAATAGAGAAGCGAACTGGCATGAAAATACAAACTTTAGCACCACGAGTGACCACAAGAATTGATTTTGTTGCTTGATTACTTGAGGACCTAGGGCTTGGGGCTTGGGGCCTGGGGCTTGAAATAAGGCGTCATGCCATGGTCCTTTCGGCGATGGAATACGAAGCCGAGCTTAGGGGAGATAGCCAAATACTTGAAGGTAAGTGCCTTTGAAGTAAATTCAGGGCAGTCTCTGACACAACGGCTATACAGCCTCTCTCTCTCGGCCCCTAGTTCAAGCAAAAGTATTCTAAAATTACATCGGCTTGGGAAACCCTTTTGAGCCACACATTAAAATTCAATAGCCGCCTCTTCCTCGCCAACAACGACTTTCTTGAAATGTCTTCTGCAGACCCTCCGGGGGCGGACACTTCAAGATGAGGGGTTTTCATGGCGATAGTTCAGCCTCCCCGCAAACCTTCCTTCCGGCCAATCACTCCCCGTTGATCATCCTCGGAATATCAGAATCGCATGCGTATCAAACATGGCGATTCCCATATCCTGTCGATGCAATGGCGAAAAGTGAGAAGCGCCTCTCGACGGTTGTCGACCAGATAACGGCGAGCGGGGAGCGGAGCCGTACCAAGAGTCGGGTCTCCTTTGCATAGCATTTTAGTCGCAGTCGACAAGATCAACGGCGTCGGTGGAACCAATATTTGCAGAAGCCAGCTAGTAGAGCAGCCAATTATAAAGAGGCACTTCGAGTTGGAGGTATCTACTCGGCGGCCCATCTGAGCAATCTCCACCGCAAAGAAGGCCGGTTGATCCTTCGGCCACGAGAGACAAAGGCTATTGAACCCTCTCGGACAACTCCATATCTCATCTCATCATCTCTCAAACCCAGACACTTGTTCGACTCGAGCTAACCTACTCGAGTCGTCCCTCGTCGAGTCGGGTCGTCACGTGCAGTCCGTCTTCACCTCGCAAACACCGCTCGCCATCCATGGCGTCTCGTCTGCTGCTTGGTATCTTCCGGACACTTCTGACTTCTGATTTAAGTGTTTGAGATCCCGACATCATTGATGCCCGACATCGAAGATCCGAGCATCACGGCTTTCCCTCGTCGCCGTGCTCGCCGTGCTCGAGTCTCCAAGTGGCTTCGATCTGGGAAACTCTTGCTCGGTCTCGAGATCGGGCCACTGACATTCCCTCCCACCATCCCCCTCCGGCCCCAACACTATTTGCGCCTTTCTCCGGATTCCAAGTCCCTCCAGCCGCGTGAAATATCACACTATTGCGAGTGCAAATGTTGTCTGCTTAGTTGACGAGAAGCTATTTGATTTCCTCCTTTCCTTCTTTTGCACGCTTTATATTGCAGCTGTGGCAACACCGGGAGCCATGACTTGATAAAGATACAAGGTTTGGCTGTGTCCTGCTCGAGGTATATTTTTGGGCCACCAGACAGCATTCCCATTTAATGCTTCGTAGCCATGGGCTCGCAACAGTTCCCGCATGGCGAGGACAATCATAGCCAGATGATACGCTTGGAGATGGCAAGCTCCCTCTGCGTTCGAGATCGCGGCCGTTACTGATGGCGAACAGCTCCGAAAGTCCCTCGTCGACAAACAACAGCTCGAGGGAAAGGTGAGCACAATCCTAATCCTAATCCTCATCCTCATCCTCATCCTCATCCTCATCCTCATCCTCGTCCTCGTCCTCGTCCTCATCTTAATACCCGGGTTACTCCCAATCTAGGCCCATCCTATTGTCTCGGGCTGGCCGATACCGTACGGTGCTAAGAGTGTTTTCATCCAGGACCCAATGATACCGCATGATATTTATGCTCCCAGCGGGATGGATGTTCTAAACATGCTGGTATGGCGTATTTCTTTCCTGCCAACTACAGCCACGCACCTCGTGTCTCACGCCTGGACAGCCGAAGAAGAGGCCTTGGACTCGGGCCCTCTGCCATTCTCATCAAGATTCACTACCTTCGTATGCTAATTCTTCTTCTTCCAGATACAAATACGTGGTCGACCAAGGCCTATCGTCACAATCGGAGCTGTAGACACAAACGTCGCCCTTGTTCTCGTCGACGCCGACCTTCCTGACCACCCTATCATATACTACACGGAACACTTTTCCCGTCTAACGGGCTATTACGACCAGACGGAGCTGGTTGGACGGAATTGTCGGTTCTTACAATACCCTCCATCAGGCCAAGCACCCGCAGAAGATGTGGAGGCGATGAACACCGTCGCCAGGAATCACCTAAAGCAGATGGTCCAGGAGTTCAAGGAAGCACAAGTGGATATCATCAATTACAAAAAGGATGGTAAACAGTTCATCAACGTCCTGACCATAATTCCGTTTCTTTGGAAGAACGCAAATGATGGAACGACGAAGCGATACATATTGGGATTCCAGGCAGATAAGGCGGACCTTCATGGGTAAGAGGTTGGACTCAGATGTGGATGGGAGGAAGACCAACGTGATTGGGTCTATTTTAGGTCAGGTCATGAACCGCAGAACACCCTTAATTCTCTCCTCGCTTGCACACTTGTATAAAGTGATTGCCATTACATCACTTCCAGGTCGGATTGTGGGCGGCCTTTGTGAATCGTCCTTTATATTAGGTTGGTATTGTTTTCTTCTTAGGCTGGAGCGGTGGAGCATGGATGTAAAAAGCCAATCAAAATCAGGAGGCAAAACTGTGTATTCTCAAACATATTTGCATAGCTAGCACCAGCACTATTTAACGAATGTCAAATAAAGAATAAAAGTGTTGTGTCAACTGTGTCTTTTCATTTAAATTATCCTACATGTTGGTGAGGCAGGGGGGAGAGGTCTGCTGTTGAAGTGTCGATGGCGAGTTTTGTTACTAGCGAAGAGCGATTTTCGGATACTTATTGATCGATTGCTCGGCTGCCTGTCTCATCCTCATTCGGCAAGAAAACACACTTCAAAAGACCATCTGAATTGTCTCGGAAGTTATAAGAAGCGGGAGAAGTCATCCCCAATATGGCTAGGTCAATTGAATCAGTGGATGTTTTACAAATATACACATCCTCATTATCTGCAGCTTGTCGACGGCGTACTTACTCAGCGAGGAGGAAGGCGCAATTCTTCAATCTTAAGCGTGTGAGCAACGGCTCGCACCATATCGAGCTGTGATGAGAAATTTCTTAACCATCATGGATTTGGAGTTGCAAAGGTGGAGATTTAGTGCCTAAATGGGAGGTAAGAGTGAGAACTCTTATTGTTGGGAATATTAATGGCTTTAAGCACTTCAAAGACATGTCGTAATGGAATAGCAGTGTTAAGTGACATGCTGTCGGACGTGAAATATTATTCCTCAAATTTCGTTATCGAATTCTTCACTGGAAGTTCCGTTCGATTTCTGTGAGTCAGCTGGAGAGGAAGTTCAAAACATGTTGATCCTTTTAGGCGAGGAGTTTACAGCAAGCAAATCGGCAAGTCCCTGTTTTCGCGTGCAAAATCAATACACTTTACATATATTCAATATATACGATGAATCTAACCATTTCTATAGTTGAGCCTTTCCAAGTTTGAGGTCTTCCCAGTGATCAACATGGAAATCGACATAGCTATGACCTTTCCCATACTGGTCAATCCACAGCACTTTATCTTCCGGCTTGACTTTCGCTGGATCGACCCCTTCGTCTGTCAGAGGGACCTTGTTCTGCTTGTTATTGTGAATGGGCGTCATCTCCTTGACGACTCGTATGAATACGGGGACGGCATATTTCGGAAGATGGGTCCTGGAATGCCTATATTGTATTAGTTTCGACAATCCAAGGAGGAGGGTAGAGCGATGAATTGACTTACTTTAAAAGGCCGGCAAAATTAAAACTCTTGTTGTGATTTGGGTCAATGAGGACTGCAGCACAGCCAGCTCTCCCATCGTGCGAGGGTAACCGAACCCCATAAACATTGGCCTCGACAACCCCAGGATATTTCCCTATCACTTCGGCTACCTCCGCGGTGCTGACATTCTCCCCTTTCCATCTAAACGTATCACCAAGCCTGTCGACGAAGAACCACCGCCCATTTTTATCTCTCCGAAGCGCATCCCCACTTCTATACCACAGATCTCCCTTCTTGAACACATTTCTCGCAAACTTTTTGGACGTCGCCTCAGCGTTATTATGATACCCTGCGAACTCGGCCGTCTGCCCCAACCGCACAATAATCTCTCCTCCTTTCTCATACGCTTGTCTGTAAGCGAACCCGGTCTTAGGATCCCGTGCGATTTCTCCAGAGATAGGATCAATCGCTACAGGTACAAATAAGTTGTTGTACTTGAACCGCATAATGGCACCATGGTGTCCGACACAGGTAGCAAGATAATCCCCCCTGCAATGGTTCATCAGAGAAAAAACCCCTTCGGAAGAATTGAAAAATTCCGCAACTTCAGTGACCCCAAATCTCTCCCTGAACCTGAACCAAACATCAGGTCTCAGTCCATTGCCATACATACCACGCAGATGGTGTCCCTTGTCCAATGGTGACGCGGGCGCTGCAAGAAGATACCGGGCGGTTTCTCCTACGTAGGTGAACCATGTTGCGCGAGAGTCATGCACTTCGCTCCAGAATCTGGACACGCTGAACCTCTTTCCGATGCAGAGAGTGAGCCCTACCATCATCATCGTCATCGCCATTACCCCTCCGGTGGCATGGTACATGGGCATGCAATCGTACCAGCGATCGTCCTCTTTTAGAATCGCCAAGATGGATACTCTCTGATGGAATATTAGCAAACATTATAGATATGGGAATGGCAGCAGAAAGAGGGAAAGGATGACGAATACCAAGGGTCTCAACTCCATAATCCTAGCCATAGTGAATGCAACGCCCTTTGGCATTCCTGTTGTGCCACTATTCTCCGTTAACAGACTCTATTGACAGACAACGCATAATTACCTCGTGTAAAATAGCGCCATTGACCCGTCCCCCCTCACTCTTTCTCTGTATGAATCTGGTGGCCTCTCAGCTTTGTAACTTTGAATACCAATCCTCGTATCCTCGTCCAAAACCACAATCTTCATGCCTAGTTCCCCCTCAATCTGGCTCCTCACTTCCTCGATCCTCTCTTGAAACACCGGATCTCGATCCACTAATAACAAGCCCGCACCAGATATCTCCAAACAATGCACCAAAGCCTTCCCAGCGAGGTTATAGTTGATCATTGCCGGGGCCGCTCCCACCGCCCATAACCCAAGCCAGGCGAAGATAAAGTCCGGGGAGTTGTGGAGGTAGAAGCTCACATATTCATTTGGCTGGACGCCGTGTGCTAGGTACCATTGTGCGTATTGATTGACTCGGTCGTACGTTTGCGCCCAGGTATAACATCCTTCTCTGGACCAGAGACATTCGTCGTTTGGTTTGAGTTGGGCATTTTCTTCGAAGAAGTAATATAGGGAGAGTCGCTTGTTCTTAACTATGTATTATGGTTAGAACGGAGTTTTCTTGAGAAATATATGAGCTGCTTGCCTGCTTCTAAATATTGTTTCTGGATACTCCTCTGAACCATGAGCCTGAAGATGTCTTTTTTCAATGCATATTTTGCATCCAGGTACATAGAACCGAGTGTGGTGCCTGCCACGGCAGCTGCTGTTACTGTTTGGAGAAGCCATGTTAGCCTTAAGAATTTCAGACCCCAGATATTAAACCCCGGTTGAATAGATCAACCAACTGTCTAAGTAGCAAAACGCAGGAAAGGTTTCGCTTCACTCACCGAGGGCCATTAATTATCACCGAGAAATGCACACGTCTTTGTGCTACACGATCAAGATCTCTCTCACAAGACCTCATCAAACTCCCAAGAGATGAGGAGATATCCTCTTTTAAAAAAGAAAAGTTCCTAAGCTGGTCACACCCCTCCATCTCCCAATTGCCGAGCGTGGAAGCGAATTGTCCAAATCGCCGAGGCGTTTGGCAACCTTCCGCTCCTCTTTACACCCCGCGTAGAAAGCCATGTCTCTCTGATTGGTTCACCAAGTGTGGGGTAATGCTAGAACAGGAACGACTAACTGAAATGAGTTGATGCGTCAAGCATATCAGCCTGCAAAGATGCAATAGCGGAATGTTTCCACGGAGTTGTGATTGGTATAATGTTCTGTGTCTTGTTTTATAATGTTTGAACGAGGCTTGAAAATGGGGCTTGAAAATCACTTGAAAACGAGTTGTCGATGGCTACGAAATGAGCGGTAAGAGATGGATGAAAGAAGAACAAATGATCTGATGAGGAATAATGAACAATTAAGCCAAGGGTGAGGTAAACCTGCATTTTCTAGAGCATGCTGATTGTCTTACCCCAACGGCCCGGACCGATCATCTAGCTAGCTCTACCAAGCACAACTCCTTAATCCCTACCTAGTCAACAGTAGTCAGTATCCTGTTTACATCTATATTTTTAACACACTAAACCGATTACAACTTGCAATAATATCGTTACCAAGACTAATAACAATATTGAAATGTTTCGACAATGTTGTTTGGGTGTTCTTCGACGAAGCTCGAGAATTGTTCGTTGGAACAGCTAAAGTTAATTCAAGCATGGGTGGAATTATGTCACTCAAAACTAGCCTAGAATGTCAAGGTAGGTGTGTACTTCTCTCGTTCCGAGCAGTAACGAAATTATGAGTGGTAAGGAAGCAAGAACATTCGAAAGAAACGTTCTCATTTACGTTGTATCTATGATTTCATGAGCACTTCTTCTTTTCAAAAAAACCCATTAAACCGGTTTAAAGAGGCCTTCAAGCATAGGCTTCATGCGGCCTACAACAACGCCATTTAAATCGACTACACCAAGGTAGTATACCGAAATTCGTCAAAACCTGGTTGAAGTTATAGCGCTCTCTCTACTATGGACCCATCTTTCAGTGATGCATAAACCTCTTGGCTTGAAACTTACCTTTTTAAACTATGGGTGATTTATTATTATGAGTGCCATTTCAAAAGGTAACTCACGAACTTAGGACTTTCTGATAGGAGAATTCCCAGCAGCTTGAGTAATCATGCCTTTCCATGTAAACCCCATTGTGAGAGAGTAATGGAAAGCTATAAGTTAATTTATGTCTCTACGGTGATCTCATCCCAGAATTCGGCGAAATGTTATGATGGTCTTGCCGTTAATGCTCTTGCGAATCGGGGCGTGAAGCGAGATGAATAAGAGTCATGAGCCATACAAAGCTCCAGCGAACACCTCAAGCTTCTATTTAATCTGTATAAGAGATTTGAAGTAAGATAGAGGAGAAGGGACCTTAAGAATATAGTGATTATCCTTTCAAATGATTTCTAGCTATTAATTCAACACCCACCCACTAAAACCCTAATAATTATCATTACTTATGATACTGATTATACCCATCTATTCTTCCAAAGCCAGACATAGTTTCTCCTCTTCCTCCCTCAGCCCCGGTTGCAAGATGCTACATTTTATTTTTAATACATACCCATTCCGTCAAGGTAAAACCTCCTCCCCTTTCCAATCCCAACACTTTCCTCTTCCCTCCACATCCATCCCCTAAAGCCTTATTAGTATTCTTTCCCAGTAAAAACATCAGAACCTCATATCCTCATCCTCAAACCTCAAACTCAATTGAACACAAGAAAAGGCCCAAAAGAAAATGAAACGAACCTTCACAACATTCCACATCTTTTCCACCGCATCCTCCGGACTAAACAACTTCTCATCCGGTACCCCATCCCAAAACTCTTTACTCAATCCCGTCTTCACCGTCCCCGGGTGATACCCCATCGCCATGGCCTTCTCCCCCGCCCTACCCCTCACCCACAAATCAAACCCCTTCGTCACGGAATTTACCCCCGCCTTGCTCGCCCTATAGCTATACCACCCACCCAATTTATTATCGGAGATCGACCCCACGCGAGCCGACATGTTAAGCCAGATCGCTTGTTTAGGCAGTCCTTCATCTGGGGGAGGGAGCTCGGTAGTCTTTTTGGGGAGGAAAGATGAGAAGTGTTTCATTAGCAAGAGGGGACCGATGGTGTTTGTCGCGAACGTTTCGAGGAGGTGTTTCTGGTTTAACTGGGATGGCGATTTTTCTGCATAGAGGATACCGGGGATGCAGAAGGCGAGGTGGAGATGGTGGTCTTTTGGGGAGAAAAGGGAGGTTGCTTCTGCAGCCGCTTTTGAGATTGTGTCTTCATCTAAACATTTGTTGGAAGTATTCTTAACATGGCTGGAAAATGAAAGATGAGGATATGACGCAGGGATGGGAGAGGAGGGGAGAATACTAGTAACATCCAGTTTCAACACCGTCAATCGACTGGAATCAACATCTGACAACCCTTCTAACATCCTCTTCTTCACGTCCCGAACGTCCTTCCTCGCTGTAGCCACAACTGGGATCTGCGTATTTTGAAGAAGGTGTTTGGTCAAATAGAACCCGATTCCTCTACTCGCTGGAGTAACTAGCGACCAAGCCATTGTAGGTTTCGTTCAACTGGCCTTTGAATTACTGAAATAAGATGGGCAGGATGAGATAGATATATTTAGTAGTTGTATATGCATAAGGGTTCAATGACGGCATGACCTAGGATCTAGACCTCGGGGCTTTTACAACGTAAGGGACGGGAGGCGGCAGGAGGCGGAAAACCATCCCTTTTTAGAATAGAAACTATACATAATGAGCCGAAATCAATTGGATTTTATAGTACTTGGTAAGATTTGACTTTTCCAGGAGGATAATGGTAGGCACTTGTCGAAATCTATTTCTTCCCAGCGACAAAAAAGCAGACATAAAGTGTCCATTACTACACCTCAACAATAGCATACAAGTACCCCTTTGTGAAACTCTTGAAGTGTACAATTGTATCACCGTCTAGTCATCAAATGTCGAGGCTCGATTATTACATTCAGAATGCTAAAGTAGCTCCATCACTCCTAGACGCTCCCCGCCACTCAGGACGCCATCACAACCAGCCATAAGAAATCTTAGGTATATTATAATGAAGCTCCCATCGCTCATAGATCAACGTCCTGGAAACTAGAGTGTCCAGGCGTTTGAGAGCCAGACCCAGAAATTTCCTCAGTAGACTCTTTCTCTTTTTCCGTTTCATGTGACTCTGGTTCGGTTGGCGGTGCAGGCCGAAGAGCAACCTTATGCTGCTCGCGATCTTCAACTCTGACTTTCTGCTCGTCTGGAACCGTGGTTTTCTCTTCCTTGTCATCATCGTCATCATCATCGCTGCTCTCCTCCTCTTCCTTCTTTGGTTGGTCCTTTGCCGGTGGAGTTGGAGGGATTATATTCATCGATCCATTCGGACGTTGACTGGTGGTTGGGCTAGCAATTGGGGTTCGTGGAGCAGGTTCAGGATGAGGTTGAGAAGGTGTTGGCGGTATCTCCCCTCCCACAAGTTGACGTTGCTTTGGATCAGCATCAAGGTAAAACTGTCTCACGCCTACGATCCGGCCTCCCCTCTCACAACCCTCCACCCACTCTGGTCTGACAACAGGGATGTTCATCTCGACTGCCTTTTCCCAAGATATGCCTCTGCCCTCTGTAGTCACGAAATGCGTAGTGTCAATCCTCACTTCTGGTGCAATCTTTGCCCCTATTCGTTCTATAGCCTTCACAAGAGTATCCTTTAGTGGCTGGGGAAGAAATCCGGGGGTAACCGTAATTCCACTCAGATCCGTCATCTTGTGCGTTTTTACCACTACTTTCTCACTGTTGAATGTGCCCGCGCTGGTTCTCAACACCAGATGGAATGTGTATTCGGTATCGACGGCTAATCCACTGATCTTCGTGCTGTGAATTTGACCAGGTCTGGGAATAGCGCCTGCCTTCTGTCCATTGCGGTATAGCGAGAGAGAGATTATATCTGCAGTTGCCAACTCGATCGGATCCCATTCTAGAACCACAGAAGTCTGCGTAGCATTCTTGCAGCGCAGGACGGGAGCAGCAGGCTCGGATTCGCCAAATGACGAATAGATAGCATCTTGAAGGGCCAGGAAAGCTTCTTGGGATTTTTGCTCAGAAGAGAGGTTGCGAGCAACGGTGATATCGACGATGCTGCCAGAAGAGATGTTCGGCGGTAGAAGGATCGAGGGAAATTCAATCTGTTGCCTATTAGTTAGATGAACACAGAGGCTGGATCGCATTCGAGTTTGAGGGGTTCCAGGCGCAAGCCATCATACCAGTCTCTTGTCTTGGGTCAGCAAGACTGCAACGCCCGCATCGACTTTGCCGACGGTCAACGAGATTAGCATCGTGTCGATTGAGTTGTGATGTTGTTGAAATTACGGAGTGATACTGCGATTACTTTCGAGGTTGTCCGGACTAGAGCTTGGACGGAAAGTTGCTAGTTGATTGGCCGGTTGGCAAAGCTGCGGAAGGGTGAGACAGGAGGAGCCTCGACAGGGATATATATATACATATATTCACAGGTTGCTCAACTCTCAACTTGGTACGTACACGCTCTTTATCTCGAAGAAGGATTTGAATCGGTTGGCTTACACTACATAGGTTAGTTTCCAGTCCTGCCTATTGCCCTCGGCCTATATTCCACGCTTCTGCCAAATATGGCTGCCATACTTGCAAGCGCCCCTCAGAAATGGGAGCAGCAAAGTTGTATCCGTTAGGAAGAACAGTTGTGTAATTATGATAAATTCTCAGAAATGACTGTTTTAAAAAATAGGCACGGCAAGTAAGCTTTCATAGGTTGACTATCCTGTTAAAATACACGTGTTCGGGACTTGGGATAAAGATGCACCTGCACTGCTAGAATAAATACCAGTACTCAAATAGTTAACCGAAGTCTATTAATTTCCTGTGAACAAGAAGAATACGCATGGAAGTATTTTGGACACTTTCTGAATGCCTCGTATTTAGCAATAATTAAAGAGACCGCTCTCACGTCAGGGGAAGGAAGACAAGAATCATATAGCCTTGCAACGTGATTAGGAAGAGTCGGGTTTATTTGGCTTTCCAATACGAGGCCTAACGATTGATCCTGCGAATTGTACGTTTTGGTTGTTTTTCCGTTTGCTTTCGAGGCTTGGGTGGTGGTGGAAGCTTATGCCCGTATATGGGAGCCGATCCTCCACCTTGTTCCGCCCACAGCTGACGAGCGAGAATAGCTTGTACTAGCAAGTCCGACTGCTGCACCAGTTCCGCGGGTTTCATATTCAAGACCACCCTGTTTGGTGACAACTGTGCTGTGCCAAACAATTCAGGCTTTTCCTCCGCTCCAGGCCCAGGAAGTCGAGAGCCATCCGAGGCATATCCTATCTTCCTCAAAGATTCCACAAAAGCTATTCTGACTTTCCGCGCCGCATGGCTTCGCACAACGCGTTTCCCAAGCTCCTGCTGTTTGACGCATATGCAGGACCACCATAATGAGTCTTTTCGTTGCATCCAAGTCATCCTCACTCTCGACTCCCTGTAGGGCATAAAGGCATTGTCTGCAAACGACACTGCCGATATAGTAAAGCAATGCGCAGTCCTGAAGCTGGCAGAGATGGCAGAGAGCCCAGGGATATCCAGAGGAACTAAAGACATGGGGGCCATGATCTTGCTATTGCCCCCTCGTATATAGTTTCGAAGCAAGTACCGGGTTGGTTGGAAAGCCATCGTGGAGATAGACACCGGCGTGTGGGTTAAGCTGAGGGTCGTTGTCCATGTATGGACGGATATCAATTGCTTCCCAGAATGGAGTGGGTGAGGCTGTGACCATAAGAAGAGCCGGAATGTATTAGTATGGACTGTATTAGTATGGACTGTATTAGGATGGACTGTCTCAGGATGGCCTGTATTAGGATGGACTGTATTAGAATTGTTCTCGTTCAGCCAAAACCTAAAAACAGATTCGCCGGTGGAAAAGTGGATCTGCTAGCGCGGCCAGCATGTGACGCACTTAAAGAATAACTAGGTACTTAACCTCAGGCGCAAGCCCAACTTTGCAACTTATTCCAGCAAATCACGACCGCATCTATTCCGAAAACCAAGACCCTTTCCAAATAGAAGCTCTACCGAAACACGAAGACACATCGTAGAAACCAAGAGAACCGACATTATGCCTAAGAATAAGGGCAAGGTAAGCCAGCCTAGACACCACAACCCAATTCTCCTCTTGATCGGCTACTGATCTCTGCGCACACAGGGAGGCAAGAACAGGAGACGTGGAAAGAACGAAAACGACAATGAGAAGCGTGAACTCACCTTCAAAGAAGAAGGCCAAGGTAAGCCGCTCACCCTTTTTTTTTTGAACCTCTTACCCCACCTCTCCACCTTCTCCAACACACCCCCACTAACACCCCTCCTAGAGTACGCCCAGGTCCTCAAGATGCTCGGCAATGGTCGCCTAGAGGCCCTCTGCTTCGACGGCTCCAAGCGCCTCGCCCATATCCGCGGCAAGCTGAGAAAGAAGGTCTGGATCAACCAAGGCGACATCATCCTCCTCTCCCTGCGCGACTACCAAGACGAGAAGGGCGACGTCATCCTCAAGTACAGCGCCGACGAGGCTCGGTCCCTGAAGGCTTACGGAGAGCTGCCCGAGAGCGCCAAGATCAACGAGACGGATACCTACGGACAAGAGGGCGATGGAGACTGCAATTTCGAGTTCGACGAGGACAGGAGTGAGAGTGAGGACGAGGATGGCAAGGCTGCGAAAGAGGTTGATGTGGACGAGATCTAGAGGGAGCATGATCACGGCGGTAGGGTCCAAGCTGCATTTCGCGGTTACGAGAAGATCAAGATGTGGGTGGTGAGGATTCGGTGGATGCGAAAAGAAAGAAAGACTGTCTTCTCTCTTAATCTCATGGCTGTAGTCAAGATCTAGACTACAGCCTGAGAACCTCGACAGCATTTTCTGGCGTTGCTTTGACTGGCGATGGATTACAGTGGGAGAGACGTTGCAATCCATTGACTAGGCCTTCTTTGTGCTACTTTACTACTTAGGGGGATTTTCTGAATCTGTAGGCGACTCATCGCACCATTCAGATGCTTCATGGAATAGAAAAATATGCGCGGCACTTTATGATGTGGTATACGTTCATTTGTGACTATATTCAACAGGTGGTATTCACCTGGTACTCCCCGTTGCGCTCATTGACGTAATGTCTAGCAAGTCTAATCCTCCGGCCAAGAATTCCTTGCTATGTATAATATCTCGTCTGTAAATCAATAAGCTGCTTTAGAATCGAAGTTCATCCAATCCCAACTTCATCAATCCCAATCATCACCATCACCTTCGTCATCTAGATAAGATGTTAGCACAGGCTGTTTCACAGAAGATCGACGAGAACTTACCACTAGCGCTAACTTTCTGTTTTCGTTTCTCCAAAGCAATGGCTAAAGCATCAGCTAAGCCTCCGCCGCCTCCAGTTGCACCAGAAGGAGGCAATCCACTCCCAGCAGGACCAGTATCTGCAGAGCCGGGGACCGCAGCACCACTTCTATCTCTGATTTTACTTCTGTCAACTTTCTTTAACGCTCCGATACCACCAGCTCTCTGGATACCAGCCAGCAGGTCTGAACGATCACCTGTAGGCTGTGGCAAGGCTGGAACACCAGACTGATATCCTGAATCTCGGTTCGGTGGAGGTGGTGGAGGAGCTAGAGGACCTCCAAATCCACCGGGAGGAGGAGGTGGTGGTGGAGGTCCATTTGAAGAAGGCAAAGGAGGGGGAGGGGGCGCGTTTGATTGGGGCAAAGGAGGCGGCGGCGGAGCACTCGATTGGGGTAAAGGTGGAGGCGGAGGGGCATTGAATTGTGGTAACGGTGGGGGTGGGGGTGTATTTGTTTGAGGGGCAGGAGGAGGTCTCGAATCTCTGGATGGGATATGGGGTATTGGCCGAGTGGATTGTGGAGGTAGTGGTGGAGCATATGATGTTGGCGCAGAAGGTGTTTTTGGGGGCAAAGGAGGCGGTGGAATACTCGAGGGAGGGACAGCATGCGATTCTGCTCTTGGAGGTGGAGGGGGAACCGGGCCTCTAGTGGGAGTAGGAGGGGGGGCCATCGACCTTATAAACGGAGGTGGGACACCGAATCTGGAGCCAGATTCTCCTGGCTCGTATGAACCGTTATCCATAGGAGTCTTTGGTGGTCTGGGAGGTGGGAGGGGGCCCTGGATTGGACACAGATAGAGCCTTAGCCCTTGATGGTGCTTTATCATTGGTGTGAGCATACTTCCCAGCATCTGCTATCGGAGGCGGGGCAGCAAATCTAGGCGGAGGCGGACCCTGTGGGGGGGATGGTTCTCTTGGTGGCGTTGGTTCTCTTGGAGGCTCAGGTTTGGCCACAGACTTCCTTGGTGGTGGTGGAGCTGGGGGTGCTCCTCGCCCATGTCCAGCCGATGCACTCTGGGGACTTTCAGATCTTGTCCGCGAAGGAGCCGCAGGAGGAGGCGGAGGCGGTGGAGGCGGGGCTGCTTTCGTCCTTTGGTTCTCGATTCCATTTGGTGGTGATGAGATGGAATGCTTTGCTTGTTGTTCCTTGATATAATCCGCAATGAAATCCTGGTTCTCTCGAATCAAGTCGTCTGTAATACCCATTTGCTTGAGATCATCGCCCCATGTTTCTCTCCAGTTCGGATCTATGGCGTCCAATGCAGCGAATTCAGATGCCCCTCCATTCATATGGCTACCTGATATTCGACGGGTTTGCGCCGGAGAAAGAACGTAACTCGGAGAATCAGGAGGAGTTGGTTGTATTGAAGGAGCCGATGAGTGTCTATGTGTACCGAAGAAGCTTCCCAAGAGCCCATGCTTATGGGCACCTCCAGATTGCTGTCCCGAGCCGCCAAATGGATTGGCTTTTGTTGCTTTGCTCGCGTTCTTTTCCCGATCATTCATCTTCTTGAGGAATGTTTTCGCTTCCTTCTCATCTACGAAGGATAACCCGGCCAGGCATTCTTCCGTCTCAAAAGTGTGAAAGAAAGTCCTATCCTGATTATAGGACCACACATCGTATATTTCCTGGTCCCATATCACCCCTCTATTTGCAGGCTAGTTACAATCAGTATTTAACCTACAAATGAGAAGACTTAATAGAAGAGGTATACAGACCGATACGTCTACTAGCTTGAGCCAGTAGGTATTCCCAACCAGGTCATTCGCAAGAACCGCCGCACCTTGTAATCCAGTATATGTCCATATACTACGGTTGGGATATGCAATGTACAGCCGCGCTACCGCTACCGCTTGGATCTTGTTCGAAGCCCTAGGCACCTGCCTCTTCACCGTTTCCTTATCGTCATCAGATAATATTGAAGGCATGTCTGCAACTCGAGAAGATCGGCCCCCTGGCCTCGACAATCAATTTCGTCCTCGAGTTGTCGTCTTTATGTTCTGGTAGAATCTTTTAGAATGCGGAGGCGTTCGTGTGGGAGATTAGCTTCGTCGTATGCACTGCCTGAGCGCATCGGGAATCAAAAGGAAGGACGAAGGCGATGGCCGATTCGAGAATAGAGGAGTGAAGGAATGCAATGAATAACGCGCGGTTGACTATAGGTAACCGTTCGTCGCAGTTATTCGGTTTAGCGATTGAAGATGCCGCTGAGTGTGGGCAAGTGCCTAAGAGATGGTGGAGTGGAGTTGAGTAAGAGTAGCAACCCGTATATGGCGCCAAGCATTCAAGCCTCACCGCTCAGCCACTTTCTTGATCGAAAAGCCCCACAAGTTTCTGGAATGGGGTTTTGAGCTCAACACAAGTCTAAAAGATACAAGCATAAACAAAGCAACGACAAGACATGGCATTAAGGGCTATGAAACAATTACAAGAAAGTAAGTCAGGGTAGAATCAACGATTGTGACCTTATGTCCCACCCGGCTGATATCCAAAAATCCGAACTGAGAATCCCGCGTCTTAAAATAGCATCACCAACTCTAACATTCTGCTCTCAACCATTTCTCTTTTTTTTGGTTAGTTCACTAGTTTAGTTGCATCAGCAACTTTTACGTTGAAGCGTTAAGTTACTATATTCTCTGTTTTGCCATTTACTATAAGCCATAGAAGGGGTTGCAGCTCTTCCTCTGGGTCAGCTTGCCGCAGTTTGTATCTGTTTGTTAATCTTTGCCTTTCTCTTCTATCTTGCTTTTGTAACATGTAGTTGCCAATCAGCGGCAGGAAGTCAACTAAGGATTTAGTTTTCGAGTTAATATAGTAGGATGAAGCAGTGTCCACCGTCAATTCTTCAAAATTACATACTGTACTACAACGTCTGTTCCTAAGAGCCATGTGCAACGTTAAGCACAAGCCAATCACAAAACGTTCCTTCTCCACAATGATCGACTTCGTCTTAATAGGTACTCGGTGTTCTGGACCAGAGCTAATTTCAGAGGCTAACGACATTTCAGTCAAGATACCCGCTTTATAGCCATTTAACATTAGCGAGCTTTGAATAATGGCTCCTGTCACTACCTACCGAATGTGAGATACCGAAATTACTTAACGTATCTTCAAGTCCTCTACCTATTCGTTATGTCGCCAACATACGGAGATGAAGAAAAATATTGCATCAAAAATTATAAGCCTTTGAATACGTCACAAAAAGATGTATCAGAGCTCTGAATTTCCTATTGTAGTATCACTATATTACAACGTCGAGATCTTCCATTTCCAGTCTCGCCCTTCGACGTCGCCTTTCAGACCTTCGAGTCTCTGCACGCCGTCAGCTTCTAGTTCTAGCCAGCTTAAACTACAAACCCCACCAATAGCATACCAAGGTAGCATTACTTGTTTAATTCTTGGGCTTTGGCAAAACGGTCCTCCTTCGTTCCTTCTTGTTGGATATTGAAATCCTTTGGTATGGCGGGGCCAGGATGAGCCTCATGGTGTCTAAACTGGACCTTCTCGCCCTTAGGCGGCCCTTGGTCGTGTAGAGGATGGGTACTAGCATTGTCGTCTGTCTTCGAGGAGTGGTTTTTCATGACGGTGTCAGTGGCATCGCCCGGGACGTGATCTGGATAAACTGTTAAATTTGGTCGCGGTCAACTAAGGACGAACATTACTAACAGTCGCTTTCATCTTTTCCGGCAGGCATAATTGTTGTAGACGTTAATGGATTGTAAACTGAATTGGGAGATGTGGATGATTGATATTGAATAGCTAGTTTGGCTAGCTATAGATTTGAGATTGGCAGCCTTTATGTAGAACGTTAAGTCTCCGTTGCCACTCCAAACAGAAATGACGTCGAGATCTGGGGATTCGCATAGCCCTCCAATGAATCTAATTAACACACTTATTTCCTATTTAGCCAAAGTCTGTTTTCTTACTCGTTACATATTTGGCGGAACTAAGCAAGAAGTTACGGAATAGTACGATATTGCATTACTTGTCAATCCATATATAAGTCGTCCGAGTGGTTATGCGTTTCATGTGGGTTTCGTTAAGGCCAGCACCGTGACGCTATAGGTTATAGTTTCAATTGCTGTGCTAGCTTGTATAACCACAAGCGTAAGACGAGGTTCTTCATCGCATTCTTCAAATATATGGTATGCATACACCATGTACTCGGATCTGGTATCGCATCCATCCATCTGGCATGACTACTATGGCGTTAGACTCCAGTAGAAATGTGCTCCCAAAGTAATACAGCACATGCTTGATGCCGTAGATAGTTCGACGGCTGACGTCAAGATTACTAATCAACTAATCAACATGCCCGTTGCCTAACTGTAGTAAAAATATGTGTTTGGCAGAGTGCTTTAGCATCACATCATCGTTCGTACTCTGGCTGAGTGCTGTTTTCGTGCAAATTCTCACGTTCCAATTTGTGAATTCGCCAGCTTAGACGGCTAGGAAAGGTAGCGGCGAATATGGTAGCCTCAAATGTCTTCAGCGAACGGTGACCAGCAGCCAGTGAAGCTGTCATTACCACTAGTAAGTCCTTTAAACGCTGTAGAGACTAAACTCTTACAAGAATAGAAATATCAGCAAGAGCTCTTTCAAGAGCTTCGCGAGAAAGATGAGCTCATCATTCTTGCCCGCGGTCTTGGGCTCCTCCGACTTGTCACAAACCTCCTCCATTCCTACGATGCCGCTGGGAATAATCTTATCCTACTAGTAGGAGCAGACGAGAGGGAAAATGGATGGATTGGGGAGGCCTTAGCAGAACATGCTGCTATCAGTGTATCTGCTAGGGCCAGAGGCCTCACTGTTGTAAATACAGATATTATGAGCGTTGGAGCAAGAGAGAAACTCTATGCGCAGGGAGGCATCTTCAGCGTCACATCAAGGATTTTGGTCGTGGACCTTCTTACAAGCCTGCTCAATCCGGAAACAATTACCGGCATCCTCGTGCTTCACGCAGACAGAGTTGTCGCTACGTCTTTGGAGGCTTTCATACTCCGGATTTATCGACAGAAAAATAAGCTCGGGTTTCTCAAAGCCTTCTCCGATAACCCGGAGCCATTTACTACTGGATTTGCTCCTCTCTCTACCATGATGCGTAACCTATTCTTGCGCAATGTATCATTGTGGCCGCGATTTCAAGTAGTAGTCGCCCACGCATTAGAGGGCAAAAAGAAGGCCGAAGTTATTGAACTTGAAGTCCCAATGTCCGAATCCATGCAGGATATCCAAAATGCCATTATGGAATGTGTGGAGGTTAGCATTGGAGATCTCAAGAAGAGTAACTCTGGCTTGGATATGGAAGACTGGAATGTTGACAGTGCTCTTCATAAGCAGTTTGACATGGTAGTCAGGAGACAACTTGATCCGGTCTGGCATCGAGTCAGTTGGAAGACTAAGCAAATCGTCCATGATTTGACTGTTTTGAGAGGCATGCTGCACAACTTGCTAACATTTGATGCCGTCTCTTTCAATCAACATTTGGATACTATTTTAGCAGCGCATTCTCCGCCCCCCGGTTCTACAAGGCAGAATCAATCTCCTTGGCTCTTTCTTGACGCAGCTCATACAATTTTCGATACTGCTAAGCGCCGAGTATATACTGGCAAAGCAATTCCAGGTGCAACGAATAACATAGAAGCATTGAGGCCCGTCCTCGAAGAGCAACCCAAGTGGGCTATCCTAGCAGAAGTACTAGACGAGATTGATCGAGACATGTATTTCAACCCTGTCATACGAGACGACTCCAATGGTACATTACTCATCATGTGCACCGATGGAGCACAATGCCGTCAGCTGCGGGAATACCTTCAAACTATGCGAGTACACCCAGAAGCAGAGGTCATAAGTGACGATCTCCAAAAAGAAGCTGAAAATGAACCATCGGGCGCTTTCATGATGAGAAGAAAGCTACGGCAATACTTGAACTGGAAAAGACGATTTGCCAAAATTAGTGCTTCGCTGTTCCAAGAGACTCAAAATACCCTAGACGGGACGGCAAATACCAAATCAAGTAAGAGCTTCAAAGGCAAGGCACCGGCAAACAAGAGGAGACGTATACGCGGAGGTGGCAATACAGGCTCGGGACCGACCCGCGCTACTAATGGCAGTGTACTAGCAACAGAAGACAAGCCTCTCGATGTGGCTGCATTGGTAGCTGGAATCAAACAAACAGAAGTGGAATCTGCCGAGAAAGAGGAGGTCGTTGCGGATCCTCTGGAAAACATGGAAGATTACTATCAGCTCTATGATATGCAAGACCTTGTCGTGATTCATCCTTACGATGGTGATATGGATGAGCACGTCCTAGAAGAAATCAAACCTCGCTACATCATCATGTATGAACCCGACACTTCCTTCGTCCGTCGAGTTGAGGTCTATCGATCCTCACACAATGACCGAAACGTTCGTGTCTACTTTCTATACTACGGGGGATCAGTTGAAGAGCAACGATATCTCTCATCTGTGCGTCGGGAAAAAGACGCTTTTACTAAACTCATCAAAGAGAAATCGACCATGTCCGTCGTCATGACACTTGATGCTCACGGCATCGAAGATCCGCAAGAAGCTTTCCTCCGTACAATCAATACACGTATAGCTGGCGGAGGTCGTCTAGCTGCAACTGCCCAACCACCACGAGTCGTGGTCGATGTCCGAGAATTCCGCTCCTCGCTTCCGTCACTACTTCACGGCCGGTCAATGGTTGTGGTACCTTGCACTCTTACCGTGGGGGATTACATCCTCTCTCCCAACATCTGTGTGGAACGTAAATCCATCAAAGATCTCATCCACTCCTTTAAGGATGGACGTCTCTATCACCAGGCCGAGAGCATGCAGCAATATTATAAATCTCCCATGCTCCTCATCGAATTCGACCAGAACAAATCTTTCACCCTGGAACCTTTCGCCGATCTCTCTGGCTCCCTTTCTTCCGTTTCCTCCGCAAACGCCTCCTCAGATCTCCAATCTAAACTAGTACTCCTCACACTCGCTTTCCCTCGCTTACGCATCATCTGGTCTTCTTCCCCTTACCAAACAGCCGAGATCTTTGAAAGTTTGAAGGCGCAAGAGCAAGAGCCTGACCCAGTGGCCGCGGTGAGGATTGGTTTGGATGGGGGCCAAGAGGTGGGGGATCAGATCTGGAATCGGGAGGCGCAGGATATGTTGAGGGCGGTTCCTGGCGTTACGGGCAAGAATATTGGGGGTTTAATGGTGGACTGGCGGTCCTTGAGGGATGTGAGTAATGCTAGTATCGAGGAACTGGAGCCGAGTGTGGGGAAGGAGTCGGCGAGGATGATTTATAGGTTTTTTAAAAAGAGCGTGTTTGAGTAGATGCGTGGATGATTTTTCTGCGCTTATGGCCACAGTTTGTGAGGAGAAGAAGAAAAGAAAATTATCAATCCACATTTGATATTATATTGTCGAAGACTTTGTTTGCGCTTACAGGTGAAATGTAGGTTCAGTTCCAAGTAACACAGCTCAAAAGAAGAATCATATAGTGGTGTATTTAGATTAGATAACCCGAGATTCATAAAGCCAGGACTGCAAGCATGGCAAGAGGAAAACCTTCCGATCACCAAACAATCTCCTTCCTTTACATTTCTCCAGGTGAGAACCTTTCTATCCTTATGATCCGCGCAACTCGAATGTTGCATTAAAGTCATTCATTCCATCTCGATTTCATAAAATCCGATTTGGAATTGAGCGGTTTCTTGCGCGGTAATAGCGCAAGGCCACTTCCGCTGTTTGCCACATTTATAATCTTTGTCTATTTGAAATTGCAATTGGGGATTTGGAGGGAGGGTCGGGGAGGGGGTTGGTGGGTGGTGTCACGAAGCTTTGTTACATGGTGTTGTGCATGATGAATGTAGACGCGCTCTAAACTGTGTAGCACCACAGTATGGTGTTTGTTGATGCCTCTTGGATATTGTGCATGTATGTATGTATGGGTAAATTAGTTAAAATGAAATTGAAACATTAAGTCCCAATTGAGGGTGCTTTCAAGGTCACAAGATAGTAGCACAACATCATAGTCGTCACATAAGATAAATGTCCAGCAAACGCGTCGAGTTATATGCCATGCAAGTTCTATTGCCTCATGCAATCATCTACCGCTTTATCCGCACCGTGTAACGTGGCCTCAAGATCGGCCGGGTATTGCAAAAGAAAGCGCAAGGAGGATCTCAAGGGCGAGACCATCCCATCCATCCATCCAGTCATTATCGTTCGTTAACCCATCCATCCTTCATTTCCTTCGCATCGCATCGTGTCGCCGCCCCGACCAATGCGCCCCCTCATCCACCGTCACTAGACCACACTCGTCGTGCCCCTGGATCTGTGTCGCCTACCGCCGCCGCGGCCGCAGGTCAAGCAGCTGATGATGATGTCGAACAGGCCGGCGATGGCACCGATGATGGCTTGTAGGACGGAGGCGATGCCGTTGACGATGGCCATGAGGCAGGAACCGATGGTGCGGAATAGGGCTGTGATCTATTGATTGTATGTTAGCATCTTTGATCTTGAATTGCCGCCACAGGTAGAGCAAGGGGAAAGAAACTTACGCAAGATACGACGGCTCCCATTTTGAGGATCGGTGCGCTGTGCGACTTGGATGGATGTGTGGTGGTATTGAAGTGTTTGTTTGAGGCAAAGGTTGGATCTGATTGTCTTTGTTTGTCTTGAAGTTGAACCTTGGAGAGTTTTGAATTATAGTTTGGAGAGGGAAATGTCACTTTAAGGTCAATAGGAGGCTTCATATATACATCCGGCTTCTGGCGTCATGATAGCAAACATGGAGGCGCAAACAGGGATCCAGGGTCTGATTGGCATGACATCATCGGTTAATCTGGGAAGACCCACCCACCCCACCATCTCTATTCGGAGGCACGTGGGAGGCAAGCCACATATAAAAATCAACATGCAAATTTAGAGACATGCCATTTGAGGAGGCAAACAAGGAAATTACATGGATGAGAAGGCGATGCTTCAAATTTCGGAGGTATGCGCGATAATCGAAAGGAGCGCTCGATATCTTCGGTGCGCCACAGTGGCTCATTAAAGGTCACCAGCCGTGGTGTAAAGGGGAAGATCGTTGTCGTTTGAGGGTGCTTCGTATCTGACTGGTAGATCGGTGTCTCATATCATGGGCGAGAGGTGTGACGTATGCGGGGGATGGAGCTTGTATCCAACTTTTTTTTACTAGACGCTCGTGTCTTTTTTCCCGAGGCACAGCAGCCAATATCAGAGCAGAGCGGCATGGCCTGCAGGTTCTAGAGGAGTCTTTTCGTCGGGGTTTGGAACCGGTGATGGGGGTTTCTGACAGCATGACGAGAGAGCATAACGAAGATCTATAGTGTCCCGGTAGGTGAGATGAACGTTGGTGACAGAGCTTGATTTAATATGGCAGGGCGTCGATCACGCCCAAAACTCCATTGTTCATAATGTCTCATATATGGTCGAACCAGGTTATTTGCAAGAAACAATATCATATTTGTAAGACATATGTGAACAAATATAAAACACACACTGCCCACCCAAGATTGTGGAAATGGCCTTTAATGTTAAAGAACTTGGCCAAACTACGTGTGAAAGCGGATAGCGACATGATATTAAAACCTATGAGCCGCTAACTTGGCAGGTGAACTTGGGACACTAGATGGCTTGAAAAAGTCGGCTAAATATTTCTTTATCAAAGAGCATCTGAAATTGTCTCATGATCAAATTGTTTGTTGCTATGACAAGACCGTAGCTAAGAACTACAGGTGCAATTTCTAACTTAGACTAGAGCCCTCTCCAAGGTAGTAAGTAAGAATATCTAGTTCTAGCAAACAATTTCAAGCTGAGGTTAAGAGACTTCAGCAGTTACCTCAGAGTTTTCTTGAGCTGAACGATATATTCAGAACCTCTTGGCACTTGCAAATACTTCAAAGAAGATGAAAGAATGATCTTGCAGACTATCATTAGTCATAGCAATGTCTGTAGGTTATCAAAAGCCAGAATATATTCAGAATCCGACATTGGGAGTATGCTGAATAGGTGTAAATCATCTATGAAACCATCCAAAGGACCGCCATGACGCTAACTCAGTCATATTCTGGGAACCACGGATTTATATCATCGATTTCTATGCCATAGTCGCATAGCCCCCGAGCACGCTCCTCGAACACCCGAACAATCTTTCCTTCTGCTAACCCCCGCTCTTCGATTTTCAGACTTAATTTGACAATAGCCTCCTCGATCTCACTACTCATTGGATGTCCCTCGATTATCAAACTGCGAAGAGAGTTGATCTCTGCTAACGGATGCAATATGGGTCGCAGGGACAGATCGTAGTAGGCCCCTGGAAACGCTCTCCGTGACGAAGGCAGATAGATGGGGAGGGAATCTGGAGAAGCCACGTCCTGCATGGCTTCAAACTTCAAATGTAGGCTGCGGAGACTCGATCCCGAAATAAAGGTTGGGAATAAGATTCGAAATGAGCGATGAAAGTATGCATCTGGGCATGCTATCTCTAGAGAGCCTATCTTAGCTGCGATGGCCCCGACACGACAGACGTAGAATAAGCATGCTTCAGCTGATTTGAAAACGAATCTCGCGCTCTTGAAAAATCGAGGCCGGGTCTCTTCGTAGAGCTGTGCGCTGGTGCAAGATAACCCCTCTCCACAATGACACCCCGTATTGCCTAAACGATCGTGGACAACATCGCATGGCCCCCGGTTGATCGGTTGATCATGGAAGACATAATCATAGACTTGTTGTCGGAGCTCGAGAGGGATTCTCAGCAGCCATGGGCGTTGGGAATGACCCTGAGTTGGTGTTGGTGCAACGTCCATAATCTTGTACTCTTGTCGTCGATGGGGAAATGTACTCTGCGGACCGCTTTCGGAGACAAGGTATCCTAGGAGAGATACACTCGAGATGCAAGGCGCAACGGCGTAATACCCAACTAGCAGACGACGAAGTAGACTTTCTTGATGGAGGATTAGCGAGGCATGATCTGATGCGATTCTGTTCGACTCAACACATCGTATTGAAGAATGGTGACCGAGATACAACTTGGAAGCCTCATGGTACGGAAGTACCAGACGTTGGCCATCTCGGGGGAAAGGTCTGGATTGGATAATCGGGCTTGACCAGTCCTGACTAGTGCGCTTTTTAGCGTAAGGCGACGGGAGTGGCTTGCGGTGTTGACGGGACCAACTACGGAGTAAATCAACTTCTCAACTTCTCAACTTATGTAGCCAATGCAGCAACAAGAGTCTCCAACGACGTTACCCGACGGTACACAATGAAATTAACACTTATCAAGATCCCTGGCAAGAATACTCGTGATAACTCCAAGGCAGGAATCACCGCGAGAAAGGCCTTGGTAACATAATCTTTTGCCTCCCATGAGTTCCACAATGAGTTCCTCTGACACTCCATTAGAATAGGCCATCGGGGCGGCCCCCCAAGTCCAGCCATGCAAACAATGATTTAAATGCCATGGAGTCATCAGATGCTACCAAACAAATGAAGCGGTCGTTGAAAAATATCAAATCCAAACGAAAGATGTCAGATCTCGAGAAGCTGCCCGTGGAATTACTTGAGAAGGTTTTCCTCTTTTGTATGAACCCTGATCTTCCAAGGTCGAGCCCTGTTATTGCAGGAAAGTTGAGCAGTAGCGTTGTATACACGAAGACAATTATAGCGGCTTTTGGCCCTTCTTGGCGTCACCATCATCCTTGGGTAGATATGTTCTATAACGATTTAACGCTTCGTGATGCGGATCGGGTTGTGCAAGTAGGGAACTGCGATTCCATCCCCTTCCCGATTGAGATTGACGAGAACATAGTCTGCGCTTTTGCGATGTCGCTGGGTTACTCTCGATCGGATTTTAACAGCGAGAGAATCTTTCATTCTAAGAGAGCTCCCAAATTCAGTCCATGTGCCTTTTTGTAAGTCCATATCCAGCGATTTAGTGTTCATTCAACTTACGTTCTTCGATTTCTAGACTTCTTGAACCGTCGAACTCGGAGAGGAAATGGATACGAAGATGTCACATCGTATAGATCTACCATGGAATGGCTTCATGCTGACTTTCGCGAGTTTTCTACATTTGCGCTACAACGAGACGGTGACAGGCTAGCGTTGGAAACCGATTGGGAAACCCAACGCCTCTTGACTGGAGTAGAACTCCCCGAAAGTCTGCTGTGCGGTCCTTGGACAGATGAGATGCTTCTGTACCTTTTCTGGCTCGTCAAATTTGGTGCCAGAGTTGATTGGATTACATCAACAAGTGGCGAAGTATGTTCAAAGACTATTTATTCATTTCAAAATATGCTAAGGTATATACAGGTTGCACTTACGGGTCTTAAGACTGCTATTGCGCTCGGAGACACGAGAGCTATCTATCTTCTAGCATGGGCAGGCCTGGAACAAAATTTTAAAAAAAGGACTATCCTGTGGACATTGGAAAACGCGGGAGGTGACAAATTTGCTACTATTACCCACGTACTACGCTTAGGGCTCGATTGTGTCTCCGACAATGGTCTTGCGCGAATAGAGCTACAGCTCGAAAAAATGAGAGACGAGGCTGAGCGAGTATCGGATAATGAGACGCTCCATTTGCTTAGAGAGTTATCAGCTTCCAAGGCACTAGGGAATTTTACAGTTGGTTCAACTTTCATGACGATAGACTCGGAATAAACTGTGTGCGAATACGAATTATGTAGCCGGATTAATGGGAGCTTCGTTGAAGCAGATAGGTTTAGACTGAAACTGCAGAGATGTTTTATATTATGCCAATCTTCAGAATCATCTTGATAAAAACTAATAAGCAGATTACAAAATACTGGGGCCAGAACAAACTGTCAAGACTAAGACTTGCTTTGTTTCCCTTCTAAGGCCGTGAACTTCCCTTCTTCACGTGAGGATCATTTGATTGGTTGCCTTGCTAGAGAGGTCCAAGCTTTCATATTCAAAAAATGTCTCCTCCAAACCTCACATGCAGTATCCGGCAACTCCAAGGAATTGCATTGCCCTCTTCAGCTGCTATGCAGGCTATGCTACATCATCCTGTGCCGTCACCAGCTCTCCTCAGGTTCCTCAAGTTGCAATCAGAGAGCGTATGCTTTTTCAGCCAGAATCCTGGGCCAGGGTTCAAGTTCGAGCGTCCAGCTCCCAGGCGTTCCCACCTTCGAGCCCACAGTATTAGAACTTCACCTAAGTCGGATGCGAGATGGCTATCACCTTCGATACCGCAGCGGGCAGTTTTAGAGGCCGGGTTCCTCAATCTTGACTTCCTAGCACCCCGCTCGCTATTTTCTCCCTTGAGCGCTCGAACGGCTCAGCCTCGAGGCAAATGGATGGAAGCCGGTCAGCCGCTGGTATCTCAGAGATTATCATCTACGGGATCAAAAGGTTGGTGGAGATGGCGCAAACGACTATGGGGGACCAGTGCCAAAAAAGGTGGGATTCCATTGGAGCCGGATGACCTCCCATTTTCTCTATATGGCTCAGAGGAAGGCGGCGACACCTCGATGTTCAGTCTCGGGCGTTATATATCCGCCAAAGCAGCAGCACAACCTAAGCTACGCTGTACAGAATTTGATGAGCATGGGAATGTGGTTCTAGCCAGCGGGGAATTCAAAAAAAGCGAGCTCATTGCTAAGGTACAATTTGGCACATACTTTTACTCTATAGCACCACTAATTTCTTGTATAGTATGGACTACTTCCGCGGGATCTTCGAAAGATTGATTCAAGTCTCCTTCCACATATTCTTGTCCGCCCATCTGCAATCTTGATTAATCTCCTCCATCTGCGAGTCCTTATAAAGGCAGATCGTGTCCTCGTATTCGATGCATACGGGACCACCGACTCTTACAACCAATCTGCATTCATATACGACCTAGAAGACAAGCTTTCCCAGAAACAGAATTCTCCTTCGGCTGGTGGGCTCCCATACGAGTTCCGGGCTTTAGAAGCCGTTCTTATCTCTGTTATTACCAGTCTTGAGAAGGAATTCGAAGGGGTCAGAAAGCCAGTTGTGAGGGTGCTGAGAGAACTAGAAGAAGACATTGATAGGGACAAACTCCGATTCCTCCTCGTATATTCCAAGAAACTTGGCACATTCGAGCAAAGGGCCAAGCTCGTCCGTGATTCCATAGATGAACTTTTAGAAGCGGACGATGATCTCGCTGCCATGTACCTGACGGAGAAGTCCCATGATATAATACGTGGGGAGGACGATCACACGGAAGTCGAAATGCTTTTAGAGTCCTACCATAAACTCTGTGATGAAATTGTACAGGAGTCTGGAAATCTTGTCTCTAACATCCGTAATACGGAAGAGATGTAAGTCTTCCCTCGAGTATCTCAACGCTTTTCCAAAGTAACCTTTTTTCTCCCAGAGTAAAAGCAATTTTAGATGCAAATCGCAATTCCCTCATGCTCCTAGATCTCAAATTCTCCATAGGCACGCTAGGTATCGGGTCCGGAGCCTTCATTGCTGCTCTTTACGGCATGAATTTGAAAAATTTCCTGGAAGAATCCAGTCTAGGATTCTGGGGCATTTCGGGCTGGAGTGCAACTATCACCGCTCTCGTATTTGTTTATGGGCTCAGCAAATTACGAAAGGTGCAGAGGCTGAGCATGTGGGGGGAAGGAGGCCACAGAGGCCGGAATTGGAGGGACGAGGATGCAATTGGGCATTGGGACAGTGATTGGGTGAGGCGGGAAAGACAGAGAAGGCTCAGTGAGGATATATTTGATCCGTTGGAGGAGAGGAGGACGGATATTCCGAACTTGACGGCGATCTCGGCAGCTGCAAAGGCGGCATCGAGAACGGCATCGAAAGCGGCCAAGAAGTAATGAGTATGATACTGTAGCATTAGTAGAGTTATATACTGCTTTCTCAGCGTTGCAGCTGTACATTATGGGAGTTGGGGGCAAGGCTCTTAGGCATGGTAAATAGATAGACACCGACTTCTCTCCTAGTTAGATTTTGATAAATGTTATCAGTCAGGCACTTAAGATTCCAACAAAGTGGTTTTTTGGGTTTGCACAAAAATAAGCTGAGAGGTTTTATGTATGTAAACATGAAAGAGTGTTTTTTTCTGATCTCTGTTTCTGCAAAATACCAAAGAATCTAAATTGTGCCTTTGCTTGAGTGTGTACTGCTTCGCAAGTCAACAAACAAACTGCGGTTAAGACATATCTTTGTTAAGACAGCGTATAACCTTTCGACTAACCTTTTATCTCTCTTTTTCAAAGCAATTAGCTTTCCTTTACTCCGATCTCCCTATTATTATAAAAGAGGTTAAAATTAAAATAAGTCTCTTCCCGCTCATATTCAACAGCGACTAGCCTACACAAAGTCCCCTCAACACCCGGTTAGGAGCGGGACCCTACCTAGACTGAACCTCTCCCCTTTATAAAAATCCAAACCATGGCCGCATTCTGCAGATCTCTAGGGAGGATTTGCATACAAGCCATCATTTCATACCATAAGCCTTCTCTTATCGTAGACTAGCTTGACCTCCTTCGAACTTCAAGTTTAGTTAATCAGCGCCTAAATCATATCTATACTTTACAACCAGCTTTTCCAAATGCTCAACTAAATCAAATGTCCTAGTAAAACGATGCCGATCATAAGGATAACCGGAACCAATGACATGTATTTTAGCACCAAGCGTCTTCTGTTTGCTTTGTTGGGAAGTCGTGGCAGCTGGCCGCCGCGAGAGAGTGAGGCTGCAGAAATGCAACCTACCAACCAGACTAGACTATCTATGCAGGACGAACAAAAGCCAATCGAAAGTTGCCGCGAAGGAACATCATAGGCAGACACCAGCATCAAAGGCAAAAGAGACGCCCTCAACTAACATAATCTAAATTCCATCCTAAGCTTAGAGAATACTCTCAGTGTAACTTTCTTTTCATCTTCGTTTCTTCTTCCTCACAATCCACGTACACATCAAGTCCCAGCAAGCCACGCCTCAACTTGTGCATTAAAATGCCAGCCTTGGAGCACTTTATCATTGCCTCTCTGAACTTCACCCAGCAAACCAGCTTTAAAGACGCAGCTCAGACTTTCCTTGCTGATCGTTCGTTGGTATGGTCCTGGTTCAGCGCCCACTGGGATGAATTCACGCAATGGCTTTCGCAACCTCGTAAATTCTCCCCGAGAGCTTTGAATCCCTTCTTTACTTTCACGTTGCTAATAGGCAGTAGATGTTCTAGCCGTTATTATGGCGTGGTGGATTGCTTTCACGGTTATCATGACCTTGATGATGGCTGCTGGCTTTGGCCCGACGGGGATTATTGCGGGTCAGTCCTCCTAGATTCTACTCAATATTTGGATATTCGAGATAAGAAGATGGAAGTGGAACAATACGCTGATGATGTGGGAACAACAGGTAGTCTTGCGGCAGCATTTCAGTCGTGGATGTACGGGGGTTTCACTCCTGCAGGAGGTGTCTTCGCGACGTTGACGAGTGTGGGGATGCTAGGGGTTGCGATGCCGATGTATGCTGTTGGGGCAGCTGGTATAGCTACGATAGTGGCAGTCATAGTTGGGGTCTTCTTTGAAGGATGATGAAGTCTGGAAATACTTTGTTGAAATTGGTTGTATGTGGGTACTGGAATCGTCGAGAGGTTATGGCAGGTCAACTAAGAGAAAGATACAACCGAATTTGGTAAGAATAACTACCTAGATGCTGTAGCTCACGACGCTTTATATTACACTGTATTAAGCATTACTATACATTGAAAAATGACCATCATATCATATTACCATCTCTTTCACCACCTCCTCCAGGCCGTGGATGGGACCTTATATGAGTATTATGAGGGCTTCCCTGTGCACTACCTTGATGATACCGCATATAGGGCGATGTGTACCTCGGTTGCTCTACTTCGATCTCGTCGCCTGTAACAACTTGTGGTGTGCTTTGGGGTATAGGCCGTCGTTGAGGGGATCCGGTGTGTAATTGACTATTCCCTCTTTGGTATACTCTCGACGGTTCATTGGTTGTCGGGCTCGGAGTGTAGCGTAAACTTTCCTCTCGGCCATCTTGAGGCAAATTCCTTACTTTGAAACCCTCAGAGCCTTCAACATCCAAATCTTTATAGTCCGGGTCGCGGCCGTCCAACACTACACCTGGTACATCCTCATTTGGCATTGTCTGCGCAGGCCGTGTCATTTCAAAGACGGCCCCTTCCGTTTCTACAAGGTTTGAAGTTACGGGACGTCCATCTGTCGCAATGGCAGATGTAAGACGATCAAGACGGATTTGGAGTTGATCCCAATCACCCAATTTCACATACCATTCGAAGTTATCGCCATATCGGAGTGCCTTGAGGAAGAGCCAGAAGACGAAAAGTGCTACAGGCTGGGCAGGGTATCAGCTACTTAGACTTCGGATTTTTAGTGCTCTAGGAAGATACTTACACCAACAAAAGCAGACCATATATCGATTCTTTTCTCGCCGCCATTCCACCAACCAGCGGTGGCAAAGACAAAAACCGTCAATATGGAGAATATAAGACCAATATAAGCGGGGATAGGTTGCATCCATCCGAGGATTGTGGTGAATGGCAACTTATTGTTATTTACTGCCCAATGGTTGAATTCAGGATACTCTTCTAAGAGGTGTGGAGATCGGCGAAATTTTCGAAGCCTGTAGAACCATCTTCTCAGCTAGTTCAACGAAATGATAAACACCTACTACTTACCACTTTCTATACCGAATGAATGCCAAACAAAGTGCACCCCAAACTAGAACCACGGCAACTGTTGCAATTCCACTCATGATTTCTTGTAACTATAAAGAGTCAAATTAACCCGGCCAAAGAATATGTATGAAGAGGGTGCAGGCATCAACTTTATTGCACCAGCTTCATGTAAGAAAAAGCTATTGTAAGCCCTGACAACATTACTCGCCACATAATCTTCAAATCACTTCTTTTCAACTTCGATATTGGCTGATGAGTGAAATTCCGTTGGGTTCAAATCTGCAAATGATTGCTGTTACCTAAACATAAACGGCGTTGGGCGCCAAAGGTTAAAAAGATGTAATCTGAAGACCTGTCCCCCGAGTAATGTTGTAAAGTCTTATAATTTTCTGGTGGTGAGTTGATTCCCGCACGCTCTTCAACCCCGCAACGAGTAGTATGGATAGAATTACTCACATCTTGATCACTGTAGCTCTTGGTGAGATGTAAAAATGGCACCCAACAGAAGGCAAAGACGGACGTAAGCAGTGCGGCCGCAGGCACTCTTCTTTTGTGCGTTGTGGTGCTTAATTTCGAGATCCAACCCCAATACTTATCATCGGGGTCAACCTCTCTTGTAAGCCCATATAATGTCCTCGACGCAACATAGAGAGCAGTATTTGAAGCACTTAGAACGGCGATGATCAAACATCCATTCAAAAAGCCTGGTAGTATTGGTATTTTGGCATTCCGAACTGCTATGACCACTATAGAATTGGTTTTCGTGGTGTTGGTTGAAGGCTCGATTGTAAGACTCCCATGATCGATGCGCCCTGGAAGGCTTGGTAATAATGGGTCTGTCCAGCGAACATTCAAGTAAAAACCTAGAGCGCTGAAGAAGTAGATAGTTGCGGTAAGCCATGCGATAAGCTTCGCGGGATATTTGAGAGAGCGTTGAGGGTCCTTGGCTTCGACAGCGGTGACAGCGACTATTTCGACACCAATATAGGCGTAAGCTACAATTGGAATTGCTACTCTGCAGAGGAGACATTGTTAGTGGGTTGTAGTTTTCAACATTTAATGAAGAGTAAGTACCTACAAAACTGCTATTCCGTGAGTTGATGCTACTGCTTCGTTGTTCTGAAAGGCATCGGCAAGGTCTAGAGGGTTGCATGTAAGCCGATGTAGAATCTTGGATCGCTGAGAATCTCACAAATTCCTTGGATCTTTCCATTTGGGGTAGGAGCGCTCGTATCTGTTGACCATAATTAGCGGCAATTTGTGGAATTGCTAAAGGTTGTAATACTTATATTATTGATTATGCACATTGTGAGGAAAGCTCCAACCACAATAGTGATCTTCAAGGCACCCAAAACAGCTTCGACATTGCCATACCACTATCGAGCAAGCTATAAGAACACACACAAGCAGATAGAAGTATAAAACTTACCAAAACCCCCAAGCAATTGATAACGAGAAGAATGATAGGAACACCGCCAATAAATATGAAATCCTGTAATACGGTACTCCACTCCCAAAAGGCAGCCAAATTTGCAGCGGCGATAATAAGCGTTGCGAAGCTAATGGCATACGCATACCTGATCGAAGATATCAGTGTCCCAATGTTCACATGTATAGGCAGGGAAGCTCATACCAATATGCCAAACCAACCACTATCGCCAGATCTTTATCAACAAAAGCCTTCACAAATTCAACCATAGCGTTTGCAATTGGCCAGTGCCCAATCATCTCCGCAATACCTTCCATTATACATATAACGCATATACCCACAACGATATAAGCCACAAGGGCTCCGCAGGGACCTGCTATGTCCAAAATCTCCCCGCTATTACCGAAAAGGCCCATGCCAATAGTTCCGCTAATGACAATCAACTGATAGAGGTCGTTTCAGTAGGCTAATCTGACTGTCATTTGCCTTAGACTCACGAATATGTGTACAGGAAGTAGATGTCTCCTACAGAAACCATAAGCTTTAGGTCTTCTCATATGAAGATGCAATTGACTTACCACACCAAGCGGTGCACCCCACCATCAAGACCGCCAACTGAGCCTCCTGCAGAGCCATTTGAACACTGAAAACTTTCTGCTGGCTCTGCTTCTGATGTTGTAGGATGTATTCCATTGGTTAATGTGTGAGGGGCATCATGGCCATCACCGATGTTTAGCCCCTGAACCATGATGAAGGAACAGCTGCCAAAATGCAAGATGGATCTCCAGCCTTCTCGTCGTTATGTATGTCAAAAACAACTTTTTATGCAACTGTCAGGATCGAATTATGCAGGACTTTGTGAGAGACACAAGACCAAACTGGATGGTCATCGAGGAACTAGGCCAATCATTCCACACTCTCTTGCAGATTGGTGCATGCCCGCAGACTCATCCAGATTGCAACCTGCAGCCCCAATACTGTTTTAGGAGCGCCTCAGCTTGACAATCCTTAGAAAGCCAATATTGTCTACGAGGCGCGGGCCGTGCCCAGAGCCTCAATCCAGACTTCCCATAAAGACCCAGCCCTAGGAATTTAGGAATTAAGGTCACAATCTACAAATAGCACTGCACTGAAACCACACTTGCACAACCGAAACGAGAAACCCACGCACCCCCAGCGCGACCCTGACGCTTCTCAAAAGCCGATTCTTGCAACAATGCCTGACGTTGAGAACGTTATCCAGCCAACTTTGGCCCGCTACATCGATCCGAAGAAACTCGAAACGTTCCTAGAGAAGATGTTCAAGCGCAAAATTGTGGTTTATGTGCGGTCCCCACCTTGCTTGCTTGATTGATGGGCGCAGCTCAGCTGAGAAACGTGGCTGCTGACCCTTGCCTTAGGAAAAGAATGGCGTTTTCAGCTTCAATGCACCTAAACTGCTCACCGAGGTAAGATGGCCCGTGAATCTGCCTCTTGAATAGGGGTTTGCTAACGCCATGAAGGATGAACTCGAGTAAGGAAGATGCTTCTATTGCACACAAAAGATACTTATCTTGCTGATTCTCATTTTCCATAGTGAAGTGATTGAGGACACTCGTGTAGATAGATAGTTTAGGTGTGCTTGGTATAATTGGTGGCGAGGAAGCTTGCTGGGCTGAGTGACGGAGTAGTAGGATGGCAACAGATGAAAGATGTAATGGATACATAGCAATAAAATGCGATATGCAAAGTATACGAATAATTTAGAAGCTGTACTAGCTGGGCTGTGAAATACGGCACTCGAACGACTTCGAAACGAGAGCACTGCGCCGTGATAGCCACTCGGCGCAGCATTTGTATCAGGTGACACAAGGCACTCCAACCCCCTCCTTCGAGGCAGCTTTGCTTCAACCGTCAATGGGAGAGCCCACATCCCTTAGATCCTAACTAGGTATATCAACCTCGAAGCAGTCTTAGAGCCTATTAGAAATTCTCATCCTGCAACTGCTCCGGATACAATCACGATGGAAATTGACGAGAAGTTGACCACTCTGTCCGCTTCTGAAAGTGGTGAAGATGGATCAGATGACTTGTGGGTTGAGTACCTCAGTAGAGGGAATCCATTTCTATACAACGAGCAAGGGATTTCGAGACGGATGAAGACGATGAGAAAGAATTTGTTCTCTTCGGAAGAGAAGATGCAGGTGGATTTTATAGATGTCGTTAGAAGTAAGTTTTCTGGAGTATAAGTGGGTCTTATAGCGGAGGCTAGAGAGGCTGACCGTGCTTCCCCTGTAGATACTACAAAGGACGAAAGGTCTCACATACGCTGTAAATGCGTCAAAAGCACGATAGATTTACAGAGTTTCCTAGTAGAAAATAAGAACTTTGAGACTAGATTTATGCAAGTTATCAACAAGCTTTCTCCCATCTCAGGAACATTATATTAACCATAGACCAGATCCGTCTCCGCCCCAAACTCCATCAGACCCTTGAAAATCACTGAGCGGGCAATGCAAACTCTCCTGACACAACACAACGTTGGGCCCCAGTTTCTAGATCTTCTCTTATCATTTTCTATGGGAGGCCATGAATCAGAAACTGGGCCGGGAAGTATGACTGTGAAGAACGGCCCAGATGGATCATATGGTATGAGTTACAACTCCTCAATAACCTTGCACTTTGCTAAACTCCTCAACAGAAGTCCAATATCGTTTGAGCTACGTAGAAGAAGTGGTCGGTACCTCTTCTAGCTCATGGGCTATTCGACAGACCGGCGTATATCACAGGCATATCCCTGGTAGTTCTCAAAATATTTGGATCTTCTTACATCCAAGACCCAATTCTCCTGTTCAGAAGCGCCTCGAGCAGTGTGCTTTAAACTGGGACAAGAGAGAAGGTATGATGGAAGACTGGGAATTCACCCATCTTCTCACATTGTCCTCCTACTTCGCGGACTGGAGATGGTACCTGAAGAGCTTGGGTGTCGAAATTGAGCGGATCGTGAGTCCTAATGTAATACTTCATAGCTAAAAGCTGCTGACTTGTATTACATCAGGCCAGTATAGCGCTGTCCCTTGATTTCGAAAAGGAAGGGCAATATGGGAGGGGAACTGACACCCTCCAAGACTTGCATAGCTTGCTGGAAAAAGTCCTTCCTTTGTCGCCAAGATTGAAGTCAACCTTCGAGACGGTAACTTCTCTAAGGACTCTGTACGAAACTCTAAGAAGAAAGGGCTTATACGAAGAACTCAATTCTATCCAAATGCTGGACCAGCTTCGAGTCTATGAAACTCAAACCGAGGGCTACCTAGCCAGTGTTGCACTTTTGGAGAAGCGTGCACAAGAAATACTAAGCTTGGTAAGATTTTGAAATAGTCTAAAATATGAAGGAGGACTATACTAACCTCGTCAATTTGCTATAGCTCGAAGTTTCTCTCAATTTAAAGAGCCAAGCTACCACAGTAGAAATCAACCGGAATATTTGGAGTTTGACCAAGGACACCGTCGATGATAGTGCCACGGTCAAATTGGTAACGATTGTAACTCTGCTCTATCTCCCAGCCTCCTTTGTTTGCTCCTTTCTCGGAATGAACCTCTTCGAATTCCAATCTTGGGATGGGTCTGGATTTCAAATATCGAAACAATTTTGGATATATCTTTTGATTACAATTCCGCTCACTCTTTTGACGGTTGGGTCATGGATGGTGATGGCTCGTAAGCGCCGGAAACAAAAACTGCTTGACAAGGAGAAGCAGCTGTTGCGTGATGGAGGGCAGGAGGAAGTATGATTATGTTATCGAGAGTAGGCGTTCCATTGTCTGTATGACGAGCAATGCCACAAACTCTTATGTTGGTAAATTCATGTCCTTGACCTCGAAATCTCCATTGCAATGTCCAATCAAGACACGAACTCTTTCCCTTGTACTTGTGTGTTCCTCTATTACCACTTCGCAGCTATCAGGCTTCTCCAAACGGTATTTTAGATCTTCTTCATGGCCTAGAGTTCCGACAGTCTTGAAGCCATTGTGGTTTTCTATGCGTGCAATCGAGATTCTGGAAGTGACTCGAAAAAGAATCCTATGAGATCTAATAAAAACGACTGCCTCTTCGTTTGGGGTTACGACCATGGCTTGCAATGACGACACATGTGGATCTGCTCGAATAAGGGACGGATAGCGGAGTTTAGGGTTTTGCATTAGGTATAGCTTGTTGTGTTCAAGCCAGAGCAGACAGGCAGGTGACCGAGGAAAGTGAATCGAAGTTTTAACGGCAGCGGCAGAGTTATCGCTGGTTGGCTAGAAAAAGATTAGTCTCTAAATGAGAAATTGCTATGAAAACGCCAACTCACAACGTGATAATCAAGGGAACCTGTTATTCTGCTAGGCTCACCAACATCCCAAATCCTCACTCGATGATGATTTCCAGGAAGTGAGAATCGTGCAAATGCGAGAAGACCATGTGTGGAAAACCAGACTTGTTGAAGATGGCCAGTTTGTGTCGACTTGGTATCGAGCTCTTGGGCTTGACTACTACTGTGCAATGGATGAGCCGAAGCCATTAAATTCATGGCAGGTAAGAACTTACAAAGATTGGCATAGCCATACCTTCTTAGGGGCCCCAAGAAGAAGTTTTCCGTCTCGAGACACAGCAAACTTGTTAAAACTAGGAAGACGTTGTGGCTGTATCTCATCATCCATCAACTGTTGGTTGACAATGGATAGTTTGTAGAGACGAAAAATCTACCAGGGTCAGCAAGGTTATTACAACTTAATATTGTGTGCAAATAATACCTGTCTTGATGTAGATTTGCAGTGACCACTCAATACCAAAAAATCACCTCCGAGACTTCCCTTCTCCCATACATGATCTTTTGGCGGTATTATTGTCTTCTTGCTATATGGGCTATACAAGGTATATATAACTGTTTCCTTTTGTGAAATGAAGGCAATTTTGGCACGGGTCGAGGAGATGAGAGTCATGAGAACATTCTCGACTTGGTATGGTATCATTTCGCCTCTGGAATCTATGTGATTCTGGACTTCTGGGACATTGGATTGACTAGAGTTGTGTCGTTCCTTTGGAATGAAAATCATCTCGCTTGGCGGAAGAGGAGGTGAAGTATTTACAAGCCCTTCAGAATCCTCTCTATACTGATGAAAAGTTGGTGCATGATAATTATCCCGGTTTGGGTTAGTAGCTAAATGTATGGAAATTGGATCTAAGATGCATCAGTCTATCAAACGCGAGTTAAGTTAGATGACTGGAGGGAGGAAAGATTTTATGTTGCTACCACGCAGTGATACACAAATATGTTGGTGTTATGGACACATATCACCAGAAGTAAAAACGAAAGTGACATAAGTATCCTGAAGAGAGGGAATTGCTTACTGGAAACGCTGGTCTGAGCAAGAGATGATGGGCCTGTAATTCGATCTTGGGGCTCTGGTGGTGGAGTTGGTAGTTTCTGTGGTAAAATAGGTGCTCTTTGGGTAAGAAGTGGAGGGTTGTAGTCCTGATTCGCCGGCGGATATATACGAAAATTATTTAAAGGCGGTTGAAAACTTTGCTGGCCTTCGTCATTTTCGTCAATAGACACGCTTCGGGAAACCTGAATTATGGGTGCGGGTTGGGGGCTCAGCAACCTTGGTGCTTGTGGTGAAGGAGGGAGTGGCAGAATCAAGTTCGAATCACGATCGAAAGTATAGGTCTCTGCTTCGCCGTTTGTGATCTTCACGAGATCATCATGAAGTTTTTCGGCATTGGGCCTCTCCTTGGGGTTTATGCGGAGGGCTTTTTTGATGAGCCTTTTGCAGTTCATAACAATCGTCCGATCCGAGAATGATCCATTACCAAGACTTTTGGAATCCTCCAGCCAGGCGCTAATGCTCTGATGCAGCTGAATCCCCTGGGGAGTTCGTTGACAAAAATGGTCATTGGTCGAGTCCACCATAGAACCGCGTTTCTCGTCGAGATCTTTAAGAAGTTCGATACCCCCAACACCTCTTACAAGCACCTGAAATAGCATGCATCCAAAAGAAAAGACATCAGCCAAAGGGCCAACCTTTTTCCCAGGTTCGATTTCTATAAACAAATTAATTTCTCAGTATTACTACTTTTGAAATAGATATTTATGGCTGTGGATAAGGTAATAGGGTTAAACCAACCTGGTGCAGAATAGATGCCTGCGGGACGCTGTACGCTTGCTCTAATGGTGCCAGTGATGCGTGCCAACGATTCAGCCGGACTGCGCACCTCTTGAACCTCCAGAAAAGATGCTGATGGACGTTTCGGGTCTGGAGTCTCGTGTTGGCGTTCAGTCATAGAGGATATACCGAAGTCGGAGATTTTCCACCACCCAACGGGTGACGACGTGTGTCTCAGGTACACCAAGATGTTATCTAGTTTTAAATCCATATGGCAGCATATCAAGACCTTTCCTGATATCCTAAGCCCTGCATGCAACCAACGAATTGCATCAGCAAGATTGGAGGCTTCCTCAACCATGTGAGCAATTGTGGTGCATTTTGGACTGTACTCTGGCTCGTATAAGAACTTCTTAAGGTCCGTGTCGGCTAAAGGTAGGAGGATATTGAACTCTTTTGAAGCCCAACGGTCTTCTTCGTCGCCGATAGTAAACATTGCCAAATATTTGACGATTCTCTTGTGGTCGGAAAGGCTCTCGTTCAATTTTGCTAGATTTTTGGCTTCCTTGCGAAAGTCACCTTTTGCCTGGAACCATTTCCTCGCTACCTGGACCTCATACTGTGGATAATCAGTATAACAAGTATACGCAAAGAGAGATGCACCAATGATGATGTTGCATTATATGGGTTATTATACTTTACTAGGGTCTTGTGAATTATATTCGAATTCGGTTGATGGCATAAATCTGAAAACTTGTATTTAGTTTTCTGTTTCGAACACTTCTTTTGAAAGCTAGAATAGAAATCTATCCAAAGGGAAGAAAGGCTTTGAAACGTACTGGTAAGCGGCAATTACTTCTCTAGTGACTGATCCATACCCTCCCTGGGCAATAGGTTCTGTCTTTGCCAAAATAAACGGGAGCGGTCTGTTCCTTGGGAATATACGATTACTCCCCTGGCTAATGACTAGCGGCAAGTATACGCTCTGCTCCCTGAAAAATAGTATTCCCCACCTCTTCCCAAGAAATTCGGAATCCTGTAAAACTTCAGATGTATATGGAAGATGTGTATCCTTCCGATCATGTCTGACAGCAGCTCGGTACTCAAAGAATAGCTCTCCAAATCTCCCCCATCCATCCCATCGTATTGAAACTAGAATCGAGATTGTTTTGACTAGGAATTCCATAGCCAAACTGACTAGATCCGGACTGTTCCCATAGCCTAAAAGCTCGAGAAAGCGAGCCATGATAGTCCTCGACCAGATCTTTGATAAACTGTGTTCCGAGACGAATCGGCCAGTGCTGGAGTCTAAGTTGACCGTTGCTTCATCGAGCCGGTCACTGATCTTATTATCTTTCAGGAATTCCTGTTCGATGCGACGAGGATCAGCCGCACTGCTTGGGCTGGCAACCCCAAGATCTCGAGTATTCGTTCCATCTCGTGTTCCCCTCCTCCCCCTCCTATCAGCGGGCATATCTACAGGCTCCAAGTGCCTCTATTGTCGAATGAGAAAGTCGAAGGATGGAAGAATTCTGCAAGGCCAGGCGTTGCCTTGCACGCTGTGGGGAGCCTATCTGCAGGCCGATTATCCAAGATGAATCATGATGGTGAGCATGCGGCAGTTCAACTTTGAGGGAGTAACGAAGTAGGATAATCCGTGCAGTAGCGGATCATATATAAAGAAGGAGAAAGTAGGAGATCAAAGAGGGCAATGGTAAAGCAAGAAGACACAGATCGACCAGGCTATCAGGACCGGGCCAGCTGAGAGACATGGGTGCCTAATAGTCAGGTGTGCGGGCACTCGCTCGCATGCCGTATTACCTAAGCCGCAGAGTTTGTGTAACACCGGCTGAACAGAAAAAAAACAATAAGGCTTTGCACTTGAAAAGATAGTGATCAGGGACGTAGTTGGAAACCTGGAAGCTTTTAAGGTTATACTTTTACCGACGATTCGGTGCGGCTCTTTAGTGCTGTTGAGTGATCAACGCATGATCACGTAATAGTTATAGACCCCCTTGTCGATCGCTTCCTTAACCTCCTCTATTAACAACGACCTACTTTCGACGGGCATAGTAATTAAAACTTCATGGACGGAGTACTTAATCATAATTACTTTCTGAACATTAATAAGCTCTCTTTGCTTTAAATTAATAATATAAGTATGTTTAGATATAACATTTCAAAATACTTTCCTTTACTAGCACAAATCTTTTTCTGGTGCGTATAGCAGTAGCTTTTCATTTTTCCTTTACTGATAATACAACATGGACATTGTCTGAAGACAGCTGCCCAGTTTGACTAGTTACCCACACATAATTAAAACCCACCCAACAATCCTCTCTGCTCTCTGCTCTCTTCCTCCTACGTACGCTAACCAGCTCTCAACCCGTCTGCCGAATTCACAAGTCCTAAACTATACCCAGTATCGCGTAACCAGCCTGGAAACACGAATCTCCAAAGTATCTCCAGCGCAGCAGCGGTCTGTGAATTCATGAACCTCATAGACGCCTTCACATAAGGTACAAGTCTATTTGGACATCCCATTCCACCGGGCAAAGTTTCCAGTGTCAAGGTCAAAAAGATCTAATATCCGACCGACCGTCTGGTCAGTCATATCATCAAGAGAGCTGGGGTTATGATAGAAAGCGGGGACCGGTGGGAAGATTACTGCCCCGCACTCTGTCACTGCTAACATATTTTTCAGATGGATAGCGCTTAAGGGTGTCTCTCGGACAACCATAACCAATCTTCGCCTCTCTTTCAATACAACATCTGCAGCGCGGCTGATGAGGTCGTCGCAGTAACCGATACTGACTGCCGACAATGTCTTCATACTACATGGTATGATAATCATGCCATCGACAGTAAATGAGCCGCTGGATATCGCCGCCCCGAGGTCGTTGGTTGAATAATTGTGATCCGCCAGGGCTCGGAGGTTTGCTGAAGAGTAATCTGTTTCTTGCTTGATGGTGGCATCGGCCCATTTGCTGACGATGAGGTGGGTCTCAACGTTGAGCTTTCGCAGTGCTATCAATGCTTTGATCCCGAGAATTGCGCCGGTTGCACCGGTCATAGCAATTATGATTCTCTTTCGAGCTCTTGGTTGAGCAGAATCATTAGAGGAGTTCATCTCCATGAACAACGCAGAAACTGGGGTGCCTAGCGGAGATGGTGAGCCAGGACTTTTCGGTTCGGATCTGCAGACCGAAGCGCTCGGAAGAACCTTGGCGCCGAATGTCGAGGTAGAGCTTTCAAGAAAGGATTCGATTTTATCAGGCTCATTCGATTGATAGTATACAGTATCTGTGGAAGACGAAGGACTATATTTATGCTCTTCAAGTAGAGTCAAGAACACGATAATATGACACCGATGAAGTGGCTCTTGCTGGTACTAATTTGCCGCCCCCATCGGAACCGAGAATTTAGCGAGCACCCTTTTTACTATACTTCATTATCGGGGCAATAAGGGGTAATCCAGTCCTAGCGATTCTGATCGGATTAAGGGGATACCGGATACTACCAATGAATCGTTAGAGATCGTAGATAGTAAAAAAGAAATGCACCCCTTGCGCCCTTTGGCCTTTACATCAGTACCCTGGCAATTTAGTACATATTCTCCGTTACGCGATTGGCATCCTTCGTTTGAGCAGCTTTTATTCCGAACAGGTTCCGATGGGGGGGGGTGGGGGTTCTCTAGAGAGAGAGGTGGGCTGGCGTTAGAGCTATATATATATGGCCTGGAGCAGCTCTTTGCATTAATTGTCACTTCATCTTTAACGGATGAGATAGTTCGTTTCATTCATTATCAAGTTCTTTTAGCACCCAAAACGATTCGCCCAGCATGGCCGCACCCTCTGTCTTAAACTCCAAAATGCATCTTGATTTTCGTGCGTTTCTTGATGCCCTCCGTGCCGATGGGGATCTGGCTGAAGTAGACGCTGAGGTGGACCCAGATGGGGAAGTAGGAGCCGTAATACGCAAAGTATACGAGACACGGGACAAGGCGGTTTTGTTCAACAATGTTTCTGGACACCACGATGGGTTGCTCCGGGTATTAGGAGCCCCTGCAGGACTTCGTGCGAAGGGACAACGAGAGTACGGCCGGGTGGCAATGCATTTTGGACTTCCGACAACGGCATCAGCGGCTGATATCGTACAAAAGCTTCTGTCTGTGGATTTGAACGATCCATTACCGCCAGTAGTGGTCAGCACCGGTCCATGCAAGGAAAACATTCTTCGTGGAGATGAGATTGACCTGACCAGCATACCCGTCCCCCTTTTGCACGGGCATGATGGGGGTCGATATATCCAGACGTACGGCATGCACATCGTTCAAACTCCAGATAAATCATGGACGAACTGGTCTATCGCAAGGGCCATGGTCCTGGATAAGAACAGGTTAACGGGTTTGGTAGCAGCTACTCAACACATTGGAATGATTCATGGCCAGTGGAAGGCGAATGGCAAGGACACTCCCTGGGCACTGGCATTAGGAGTACCACCAACAGCTATTGCCGTCAGTGGAATGCCGATTCCAGAAAACGTTGACGAAAGCGGCTATGTGGGTGCTCTAGCTGGTGCACCAGTTGAGGTTGTCAAGTGCGAGTCCAATGACTTATATGTCCCTGCTACTTCCGAGATTGTGCTCGAAGGTACCATTTCTCAGTCTGAGACTGCTTTAGAAGGACCCATGGGCGAGATGTTTGGCATGTTGTTCCCAAATACACCGAGACAATGCCCTGTTTTCAATGTCAACACCATTACGTATCGGAACGACGCTATCCTTCCGGTTGCCATCGCTGGGCGCGCCCCAGAAGAGACGGTATGTCTAGAAACCTTGCCCTCTTCTCCGATTCGAGAGCTATAAAATAAAATATGGCTAGGATCAAAAAAGCATCCATATGTGGCGAATGCTAACAATTTGTTCTCAGCATACAATATATGGCTTTCTCGCATCGGCCGCCATTACCAAACTCTGTAAAGAAGCAGGCTTGCCTATTAATATTGTATGGGTACCGTATGAAACCCACACCATTTGGGCAGCATTGCAAGTGAACGTAGCGGCCCTTCGAGCCCAAAAATGGGACCGAAAAGCCTTCTGCAAGCGAGTGGGAGAGGTAGTGTTTGGGTCGCATGCAGCGAGCGCAATCTCTCGGCTCTTGCTGATCGGGGATGACATCGATCCAACCGATTTCGACGACGTCTTATGGGCTTTTGCTACTCGTTGCCGGCCGGGACAGGACGAATATATCTTTGAAGACACACCAGGCTTCGTTCTGATGCCGTTCATGGCTCATGGGCCTGGAAATCCTGTCCGGGGGGGCAAAGTAGTAGCTGACTGTCTCTTCATTGAGCAATGGACGCAACCCGACTTTGAGTTTACAGAGGCATCATTCCGTGGAGGTTATCCGGAGCAAGTACGCACACTGGTAAACGAGGGTTGGAAGGACAAATACGGCCTTGGGCAGGAGGACTAGGTTTCAAATCTCATATGGAGACTATGTACATGCAAAGCCAATAAGAGACCAAACCGCGCAATTGCAACATCCTTAATTAATTCATCTCACTATATTGAGCATCATTCCATTACTTTCTCGTCTAAAATGGGTTGACTGGAATTAATGACTTGTTACTGACATGTCTCTAGATTGGCAAACAGGCCGGGGTTAAAACCTGATAGAATAGTTGTCGCTTTTGGAGTTTTTGTAATACTGAATCTCGGAATTTCTGTCCACCTAGATCTCGAAAGTGCAACTATGCCGACTAGCTAGACTGTAATAAGATGCAAAAGGGTACTGGAGGTCTCGTGCAAGAATTGCTCGCAGACCTTGCTGGGGCCAGCTTCTCTGACTATAGAGGAAGTGGCGTGGGCAGAGAACTAGATCCTCAAGCATTCTCGGGTCACCTAAACTCATCTGTACTTACCATTGAAGAACGCTGTTATTCGTTGTCACCAAGTGCACGAGAATGAGGGGAATGACATAATTAAATTATTCAGCGCTAGAAGGCTTTTCACTAGTCGTGTCATTATTATATAGTTCATCGAGACTTTTTGAGCTCCCCAGGTGTGACAGAAGAGCCGCCAGGCGAGTTCCGACAGTGTCAGGTGGTAAAGATGTTCGAAACAGTTCCTCAAAATGCTGCATAAGAACTGGACGCTGGGAAGGACATAAACGAAACTTCTCGAATGCTACAGGCCCTCCGATCCTTATCCATTCGTCAAGCTTCGTGTTGGGAAACACTGACTGCGTCAGGTCAATTACATCGGCTCCCCTATGATTTTCAGGAGCTCCTGTGTAATTGTCACCGGAATCGACAGTACTAGCAAAAGCCCAGAGTAGTACAGCAGACTGGAAAAGCCCCATAGGGATAACTGGCTCACTTAATAGAGTAGAATCACAATTACTATCTTTAGTTTTCTCAACCCAGAGGCGCCAGATTTCTGTGGCATGCCAGATGCTGGATCGGGCGGATTTTGTAATTGCCCAAGCCTGTAGCTTAAGAAACTTATCCTTGGATCGCGATGGAGCCAATTCCATACTCCCGGCCAGAGTCTGGATCAGATCAATATCTGCTTCCAAATGGATAATGTCTAGGTGCCACATGATGAGACATGCACAGACTCGGGCGCTTCTCTTCAGTGGCCTCGGGATTGCTGGCTCTTCCCCAGAGGCAAGGGCGAAATTATCTCTCCATTGTTGTAGAATTTCCAGAATAGGAGTGCCATAAGGAAGCATAGGATTCTCCTCCCTATGAAGACTAGGAGTTGTGAATCTATATTTCGCTGTATGTCTGCTCACCAATGTCATACGCTTCTTGTATTGCCATACGAGTCCTTGAATTAAGCATAAGCAGACCTGGTAGTCTTCCTCGGCTAGAGGGATAGCATTCCCTTTACCATGAATAAGTTCATGAATGATCTCAGAAAGTTGTAGACCATATCGGTGTTGCCAATCTGCATTCTTGGAATTCCGCCAACCGATCTCAGTCGTCATATCCCATGATGTCTGAATCGATGGCACTGTCATGTCGAGTTCTTCAAATGAAACACCTGGCGGGCGATTGAAGGCGACGCTGATGCATGAATCGATTTTCACTAACGCGATGGCTAGTCTTTTTAAAACGAGTATTTACCATTAGCTTATAGAATGATACGATTTAGAGTGACAGGCGGTCCACCCACCTTTTCTTTGACTCTCGTGTGAACCAAATCTCTGCTGTTTCCTCGCAGCACTCTGTCTGTATCCATTCATCGCTGAAGAGCCCTAACCGCCTCACCAAAGTGACTAAAACCCCATGTGCAATATCTGCCAAAACGGCGTCTGCGCGTTGCTACTTGGTTGATTAGATTGATAAAACACTCGTCGTAGTGTTGCCATGGTGCTTACCACTGTAAAAAACCCAAAAACAATGTTGATCAACAGCGCCTGATATATGCACAAAGACCACGTCTTCAGCTGGGTCAAATCTGTCTGTAAAGGGGAAATCTCCAATTAGCTACGATTAACTCTTTCACGTATCATTCTGTCCGCAGGCCGGATAATCAAAACTGACCAGACGATTGTAGAGAAAATCTTTAAGAGGGGTGTATAGTTTATAGGAAACTGATATCAAGTCTTTACACCCACTCATAAAAGCACCAATCATCAGCACCGAGAGAGCAAGAATAGAGGGTTGCCTCGCCAGGTGGAAAGTTGCGCGATGAAGTATAGGCCATGCTGAGTGAAATTTGGCAAAATACAAATCCATCAGATGGTTCAGAACTGCTCCCGGACGTTTCTGTTCATCCTGGCTAAGTCCCAATTCCTGACAACAAGGTGTAAAAATTCCTATTTCTATCTTTCTCCACGCTGGCTCGTCTAGCATTGCGGGAATATTTTCAAGCTTGCCCAGCTTAATTTCCAATACTATATTAACTGGAGTGCAGCCTATTCTTGTGGAGCTATTTCTTGACTGCTCTTGAGGCAGTCTATCGAGCGTTGTCGGCCACGGATTTTCTGGTGGCGTCGCGAGTATTTCACTGTTTCGGTGCTGGTAGGACTGAACTGTCGATGAAGAAGGGGATACGACATGTGATGATGAAACTTGGACAACTTGTAAAGATGGTGTTGCATTATACATATGTGAATTAACGCTGGCTGTATTGCTTTCGGGATGTTGGGGGTCTTGGTCGACCAACGTCGACCATGGAGGTTCTGGCAGGAACTCATCGAACGTGGACCAGTCATATCCCCAGATCGACTGGATATCGAGAGCTTGAAAATAGGAATCGGATATGTCAGGCATGGCTTCATCGGTAGGATCAAAGCCCAAGTGGGGGGAAGGTAGAGTATAGTCATTAGAGTCTAGGACAGCGTCTGGCGGAGTCTCATTCACGGGATATGAGAGATCCAAAGTGCCGGACCTTGGTATACCACTTAGCAAACACGATGAAGATTCAGCTCTGGAGCCGGTAGAGACGAGAGGTTCTGATGGTCCCGTGATCTGGAGTCTACAGTTACTATCATCAGGATGAGGCGCGGTGCCACCTCGCGTCTTCCGTTGACGCATGGATTTCGATCGTTGCCGAGTACAATCTATATTCGATGCTAGGCATGGTTTGCAGGGGAAATCCCCATCGCATTTGGTCTTGCGTGCAAAGCATCGGTCGCAAGCGTGGCCTGCACGGCCTCGACGACCTCGTGGTCCCTGATGTTGCTCTAAGTGCTGATTGAGAACATCTCTTTTCCGCGCCGGAAGACTACGGTCAGCATCGCAAACAGGAACTCGCCTAGTGGAATGATATCTCACCTGCGAGTAAAATTGCTTCGACACTCCGGACATGAGTATGGCCGGATTGCAGTGTGGGTGCGTTCATGACGCTTCAAATGGTCCTGGCGATGATAGAGCTTGTTGCAGGTGCTGCAGGAGTAGATCCCGTGTGAAGACCCAGTTCCTGTCTCATCATGCGTGTTGTTAGTTGTCAGGAGACCCGGCTTCTCAGCTTCCATGATTGTTATTCTTTTGGAGTCTATGACACAGCAGCCATTAAAGATAGCTGCACAGAAACAAAAGTATTCACTCTGTCCATACGGAGGTCGCGGCAAAAGGTCTGGAGAATTAGGCAGAATACCTCACTCAGTACACCGCCTTAGCGATTCGGCGTGCCTCCTTACAAAGCTTTAATGCGATTAGTATAATGTAACTTTTTATGCTTCATTCCTAATAACACATGGTCTATATTAAAGCTGCAGAGCTTTATAAGCGTATTGAGAAGATGAATTTTATTTCGGTAAAATCTAAATACTTATAAAGAGATAGCCAACTTTTTGCGGCGACCAAGTGTTTACCCCCATCGGCATTTCTCACCGCCTCCGGATCCGATGGGGGATTATCGCTTGTGGAATCCTCCTCTCGGTTGTTTATAATTAACTCGGAGGATAACGAACGATGGGCAATCAGGCCTCAAAAACGAGAGTTCATACAATTATAAGAAATATGAAAGTCTAACAACTAACTTGTATCAAAATGAACATAAGTCCTAGATATCTCTAATATCAGAAGCTACCAGCCCCAAGTGTGCATGTATACACTGTCCTAATTGGGAAGTCAGATGTGGTCTGACATCAAGGCTATCGTGACCAACATAACCTTATCCATAAACTCAGCACTAAGCAAAGACAAAGTACAACACCCTCAACGCCTTGTCACTGCAACAGTAAAGTTAGAACGTTGTTATATGAAAATTGTCTACTCTGAAAGAACCAGTTCTTAAATTACATTTAACAATACTGTAACTAAAAGCACCAAGTGGTATATCCCAAACAGAGCCCCCTCCCTAACCTCAAGCTAAAACAAGAAGCCTACAAACGTTATCCACCTTTCATCCCAACCAACTAATTACACTCCTCCCACCTCCAACCCATTTGCAACCAAACCCCCCCCACCGGTAATCTTACGACAAAATGCTCTCCATATCTAAAAAGCTTAAATCCTCCGCATCTATATCTACCTCCGCCATCCCATCCCCAAGCCTCTCAAACTTCTCATCCGCACCTCTCCTCCGGCCCCTCAACCCCTCCTCGCTAACCCTTCCCGCACTCCCATGCAGATCCCTCATCATCCCCTCCATACTCTCCAAATCCCCTAGCCAACCACTCCCACTCCCCCTCTCCTCTGCCCTCCCCCTCCCTCCCTCCCGCCCAGACTCCCCCTCCCCCTCCCCATCCCCCCAGACCCCGCTATCCCTCCCATCCCGAAACCTCTCCCCAGCCCCATCACCATCCGTCCTCTTATTCAACTCCCAGACCCCCGCCGCGAGGTTAATCGTGCTAATCAGCATGCGATTATCACTCTCCAGCCGCCTCAACCTCTCGTCCAGCTCCCTCTCCCTTAACAACGCATTACGCTTCGCCCGCCTCTCCTCCCTCCTCGTCGAGGTCGTCGCCATGCTGCTTCGGATCTCGCTCCTCCTCTTCGCCTCTCCCGCACCACCATCGCTATCGACCTCCGAGCACGAGAGGGGAGGAGTCTGTCCCTCACGCACCCTGTCTCTCCTCGCATCAAAAGCGGGAGGCAAACACCCGGAGGAAGGAGGTAGATCAGCAACTGTCATAATCGAGCTAACACAGATCGCATTACCACCATTCCCCTTCTCCCTCCTCGGAGACACAACTGTCTTCTTCATCTCCTCCTTTTCCTTCCTCACATCCAGCACGGGTCTATTCAGCGCCCCGGTCTCCTTCAGCGACACCCTCTCCAAAGCCTTCGCCTTCGCCCTCGCCCCCTCTATATCCCTCATTTTCCGGGACCTGACCCTCGCCTTCCGACTTGGAATCGCCTCCCCGCTTTCCGCATCCGCCTTTCCCTCGACCCCTCCTATCCCCATGTTTCCATTCTGGCCCAGAGCAGGAGCAGGAGCGGGGGCGTGACGATGCTTCGTGCCCGCCACCGGTAGGTCGGGCAACTTGCCCTTGGGCGGCGGCGACGCATTCTCCTTTGGCATACTCCCCCTCACGACCAGCGGCGACCCCGCAACTCCCAACCCCAGGACCGTGATTGGAGAAGACGACGACGCCGTCGTCGGTGTTTTTGAACCCTGGCTCTTCTTCCTCGCTACAAGCGGAGTCTCCGGCTCCAGCCTCAACTGCAGTTGTCGTTCCTGTTGATCATCCCTCTCCCACAAAACCCGAAACATATTCTCGTCCTCTTCTCCACTCATAACCTCCTCCGGACTCTTCATAACACCCGAGTCCCTAATCGGAATACCGATCTCCCCGGATCGGCTGGACGGTGAAGTATTATTTCCCCCAAGTAAAGTTAATGCACTACCACTCCGTCCGCGAGCGTGATGCTGCCCCGCCAAAGCCCTCATCCCCACCTCCCCAACCACTTCCTCCCCATCCATAGCCGCACTCATCCGTCTCTTCTCGAAATCGAACTCAAACTCCCGACTACTACGACGTGGAGGAACAACAACGTACCCGCCCTCATGAGACCTCAAGGGATCCGGTCCACCCAGCCCCGTCCCCTCCCTAAACCTCTGCTGTTGCTGATCTCCCACGTCTACAAAGTGCTCACTCACAGCCCGTACCCCCCTCGAGCCAGACCACCCATCGGGTTTCGGTTGCCGCGTCTCCACTCCCGCCTCGTTTCCGCTCCCGTACCCGTACCCGATCCTCCGCTCCGGGTCGTCCCGATCTCCCGGGCTCGGCTCCCTCAACTCCGACACCGATTGCAAGACCGTAAAACTCCTTTGATCTGCGCTCTCACCAGCACCGTGCGGACTATGAAGACTGGGTGCAACATCTGGGACAGGAGGAAGAGGAGCCTCCTGCTGCTTTGTACTTTCGGGCTCGTGCTGCAGCGGGATGGAAATTGCAATGTGCCGGGTCCCCCCCGCGGTTGTCGCAGCGACAGCACTATCTGGGAGCTTCATGAGCTCCTCCTTATCGTGTTTCCCCTTCTTGCTCTTACCCCAGCTAAAGATCCCCAAGGGCGATGATCGACTCTTCTTGAGCGCTCGGAGATGATCTCTGTCGCCGTCGGGGATCGACATCCAGTTCGTAGAGGGGGGGTCCCGAGTGTTCAAGAAATCGACCAGGACTCTCATGCTCTCCCGGTCATCTTCTAGCAGGTCCGTCGTCTCTTGAGTGCTGGATCGGTTGTGATGGATCGATCGAGTTGGCGTCCGTGAGGAGCCATCGGACGCTCTCTTGTCAGGATTCCACCGAGTGGACTGGGTATTGCTACTTCTCACGGACGTCCTGATTTGCGCCTGATCGTCGCCGACTGAGCGTATCTGCACTTCGGGTAGTGCACAGACGCGGCTTGAGGCAGATGTGACCTCGGAATCTAGGAGGCCATTGCCTTGAGGCAGGGTCCCATATCGCAATGTCTCTGAAGTGGTGAAAGACGGCATGATTTCTGAGAGAAGCTGGGTATTAGCCATCTGCGCGGGGATATGAAATAAAGCATTAAACGAATGGGATTGTACATACATACTAAAGTAACCTCATTCTAACATTTGGTTTCAACGTGGACCAAGTGCAATCTCTAAGATGGCTTGTCTATCAGGTATGAGAATCCGAGATGGCTTGTATGCCAAGTACGAGAATCAAAAAAGTCTTCAACAATCACACCTTCCCACCCCAAGAAACCCACGGGGCCTTCGATTATTTACTCCACAAGCACCACGGCAGATCGCCAGGGGAAGCACGTGGCAAGCTCAATAACGCACCCGCAGCCCTCGCATACGGAATATCCAAGGACGCAAGGGAGTTGGATTTTGAAATGAGCTGCGTTTCTGAAGTTTGAGGGACTTAGATTGAGAGAGGCTAAACAACGCCAATGCCGTTGCGCGAGCTAGACAAGTTCAAACCAACAAGAGGGGAGAGGAACAAGGTAGTAAGTAAAACATGCGTTCCGGAAGGGAGATTTAGACTTAAATACACCAGGACCGGAAAAGAAAAGAAAAGAAAAGGAAGAGACGGGAAGATTAAAATGCATGCAGTTGCGAGATATGTGGGGAAGAAAGCTTGTAGATGGATGTGATCATGTTGGTTGGGTGGTGGGACCATCCGTCGTCATTGCTTGCTTTTGCTTTTGCTTTTACTTTTGCATGCTGCGAATAACTGCATACATACATACATGCATGCATGCAGTAGCTGCTCAACCCGCCTCTTAGCCAACTCATTCATGACGGCTTATAGTGGGTTCCCGAGGGTATGTAGGTGGAGGAAGTGCGCGAATGCAAGAAGTCCTTGTTTCGTTTCAAGGTAGGACGAATACTACTAATGCATCAGGTAATTTGTCGGGAAAGTATCTTGAGTCGAATGGGTCTCGCTGCCAGAATCTAGATTCAGATAGCGAGCTGGAACGAGATTTTGAAGAGATATGGTGGAGATTACGCAGTGGTGTCTTCATCCGCCCTTCCATCTTGTTCCTCTGAGATCTCGTTGATCCCCCACCTTGGATGGATAAGGTGCCATCTCCAACAACCCTATCTTATCAAGGCACAAGACTAGCAGATGTCCCTACTCTACTTTGAGCCGAAGATCTCAATGGACGTCCCGCTTTCAAAGGGTACCGATACGATAGGAGTCGTCGACACTTCGAAATTTGCCTTTGCTTTTTGTGATGAAAAAAATCACATAAATCCCGCACGGCCTTGCTTACTACTCGTCGCATATCACATTTCACTTGTCACATTTCACATCCCAGGATCCGTACTCTCATCTCACGTATCGCTTCCCGGCAGCACAAATCTACTCTGCTGTCTGTAACTCTTTGATACACCCCATGCCTGATGCATCCATCTCCAACTCCCAAAAAACATACCTAATGCCCTACCAATGCCGAATCTCTAAAGATAAAACGCCTGCAAATGCACTTCACAGTATTCCCCATCTATATTTACCTTCTCCGCCCATCTAGTGAATAGTAACTCATCCCCTCTTGGGAGGCTTTCGTTTGATGAACGGATCCGCCGGGGCAGGCCTACGAGGAGCGACTCCAGGAGGTCGCATCGGACGAGCTACAGGCTGTGGCTTAGCAGCTTTGGCAGCCTCTTGGGCTCGTAGTGCAAGGTCGAGATCCGAGATCTTCTCGGGTTTAGTTGCCGTATGTGCCTGCACAAGTTAGCTCGAAGAAAACCTGGGAATTAGGAACATCGGACTCGCCTTCTTAGCATGAGCCAGAGCACGTTCATCCAATGAATCACGTGTCCGCTTCTTGTTATTCTCAACTGGCAAATTGCTGGAACCCAAGTGGGACTTGCGAGGTTCCTCCTTGATGGGTGGGTTTATAGGCCTGCTTGGTATAGAAGTTGCTACAGGGGTACTTCTTCCCGAAGTGGGTGTGCTGGACGCGTCTTTCATCTCAACGTCACTGTTATCAGCCTGTGCTGGAAGACTCTCAATCAGTGGAACCTCAGGCTTCCAGTCCCGAGAAGTGGGCTTTGACAAGAGGTTCATCACATCGCCCGATGTATATCTATCTCGGGTCTTGGCATCCTCGATAAGTCGATTCCAGAACTCGCCTTGTTGGAGTGATCTTGAATCTCCGAGAACCCACAAGGACGATTTGGCTCGTGTGAGACCGACGTTCATACGTCTGATGTCTCCGAGGAAACCGATACCTCCAGTTGCCTTGGCTCGAACACAAGAAAAGATGATAATCTCCCGTTCTCGACCCTGAAACGCATCGGTGGTGTTAAATTCGATCTCCTCAAAGATGGCATCACCATACTGAGCTGAAAATCTAGCCTTCATCTCATTCAATTGGGCTTTATAAGTCGTGATGATACCAATCTTGCCCTTAAAGTCAACTGATCTAAAGTCAGCCTTCAGACGTGCATACAGTTTGAGAGCTGCATTAAGTTCAGGAACATTGATGAACGAGTGTCCATGAGCCTGCTTGGTTTGAATACCGCGAACGTCGAAGAATCGGTAAGGTCCAAGAATTGAACTTTGATGCCACGGCTGTCGCCTTAAATTCGCCATTCCATCGCCATCCACCAACCTGCTGTTGTAGAATTGCTGGCTGGGGAATCTGCTAATTTCTGGGTGCATACGATATTGTGTATCTAATAGATGGATATCTTGCGGATAGTTCTTTTGCATACGCACAAATAAACTCTGCTCGTATCCATAACTTTGAGCAAATCTGGAGAGGACCGTTGGTGGCAATTGTTCAGGATCTCCAACAAGAACACACTTTGAGCATCCGTATTTGAGTGGGATTAGAGCACTCAGCTCAATACACTGGGCAGCCTCGTCAATGATGACGGTCTCAAATTCCACGTTGATGTGCTTAAACATATCGTGACCACTACCACTAAGGGTAGCGCAAAGCACATGTGCGCCATCGATGATTTCTTGCTGGAACCGGCGACGATTGATCTCATTTTGACGTGATACGGTATTTCCGCTTTCTTTATCCTCGTCGATCTTGGCCCCGATACGTGCTTGAGCACGCTTCAGTTCGTCAAATTCTCGTTGCAGTCGACGGTTTAGACTGTCGTCGCCCTTCCCACGAGCTTCATCCATTTGTGGTCGCAGAACGTTAAGGCGTTCTTTAATCTTGATTGCATCTTTATGCAAGTTATCTCTTTCTTGAAGAAGCTTATTTTTCGTGCCATCATCGCCCTCGAGCTTCATCCTAACCAATTCGTCGAGCATGACATCTTTAACACTGTCATTTATGGCATCGCTCCTACCAAGCCGGATGACATTAATCTTCTGGCGAGGACCGTTCAAAGGCTGCACCCCACCCTTCAATCTCACCACTAATTCGTCAACAGCAGCATTACTGGGAGCACATATCAAGAGCTTCTTCTTCGGTCCTGATCCTTGTGGGTTGTGCCTTTGACCTTGCGGCGGGGCTCTTGCTTTAAGTTGGTCAACTTGTTGCTGTTGTAAAGTTTGGGTTAAAAGCGAGCCAACCATCGCGACAATGGTCTTCGTCTTGCCTGATCCAGGAGGTCTAGGTGTGCTCGTTAGTAAATACCCAAGGGGCCTTGAAAAAATTAACTTACCCTTGAATCAATGTGAAACCATCATTTTCATTCGCCGACAGAATAGCTTTTGATTGCCCTCGGTTAAGAGTATACTTCTGCGAGATGACAGAGATCTTCTCATCGCTATAGTTCATCAGAGGCGAAGGTTTAGCTTCCAGCACTTCAGTGCAGAGGTCATAGTATTCTAAACTGCTCAAAGCAGCATATTCGCGCTGGGTGGTGGTCATATCGGCAATCTTCACGGCAAAGACTTTACCATTTGGAACGAAGGATGGTAAGAATTTCGGGCTGACTTCACGGCTAACCCGAAATGTGACTTCGATCACATCCTTCCTTCGATTGGTGCGATCAACACGGGCAAGGCAATGCGGTTCTTCTGTGTGCTTCATGGGATCTGAACTTTTTGAAAGGAGAACAATATCCCGTTCGGACATCTTCAGATCGCGATTAGTGGTCATGGGCATCGTGGTGCTGATTTCCATAAACTTGTCGACCGACAGACGATTAAGGACCTTGATCTCGATGGGTTTGAAATTATTCTCCTCTTTGGCAGTAACCAAAGAACGCCAGACTTCGGAGATAAGTAGTGGTCCAAAGGTTCTCTTGTAAAGATCCAAGTCTAGATATTTATCGTCAATCCGTCTGCAAGGATTGTTGCTCGGAGCTTCGTCGCTATCATAGAAAATATCCCAGTTGAGAATTTCGAGATACAACAAGTCCATATTAGGTTCCACGCGAGCGCGGAGATCCTTAGCAGACCGTTGTATCTTCGTCTTCCGTACGGGGCCCTGTGGCATCTTCAAAGCGCGCTTTCGACTTTCTTCGTACTCGGCAACTCTTTTAGAGGACGCGTTTTGCCTCTTGACAAGTACATCAGTCTCATCCACATCGTCATCATCATCGGAGTCTTCATCGGAAGACCCAACCATTATTTCGCTACGCACTGGGGCGTGATCCTTCCCAGCAATACCTCCAATATTCTGCAGCCCAGATCCTTCGCCTCTGACCAAAGGACCTCGAAGCGCTTTGGCTTTAGCAATCGCTTCAGCATCTCGTCGTTTGCGGTCCTCGTCGGCCTTTTTTCGACTCTGGATTAGAGATTGCCTTGACTGGTCAGTAACAGCTTGTTTGGCCCTTTGGTCAGCCTTGAATTTATCAAGCATTTCACGGTTTCTATCTACAGCCAAAGTGCTCCTGGGGAGCTTGGGCTCATACTGCCTTCCATCTGCAGACTTTGACCAAGAGTCGATAGTTGCTTGCTTCTTGATAGTCGGCTTTGATATCTCGATGATCTCCACGCCTTGGTGCTCATCAAGAGCCCTTTGGAGCTCTGCCTTCTGCTGGCTCGTGAGATTTGTCCTCTTCGATCCAGCGGAGTTTTCGCGTTTGCAAGCATCTTTGATGAACATGGCAGCGTACTCATGGACTTCAAGCTGATAGTCTCCAAGGCAACGAAGGAGTTTCCCAAGAAGACTCGTGATGACACTGATCAGATATGCATCCCTCAGCCTCAGCATTCCTACTAGGCCATTGATGCTACGGCAAATTACATCAAGAACTTTCGAGATAGCTGCTTTCGAGGAGCTTGGTTTTCCGGAATGCTGCTCTTCAAGTGGAGGGCTAGGCTCTCTTAAAGCAGAGGCGAATATGGTATATTCATTGAATAAAGCTTCTGCGTATTCCATAGCATCCCGCAAGAAGTCTTGCATCCAGGCGGTGGGTTTATCAACACGCGGGGCCCATCCTTCAGTCTCGGCAAATACGACGTCCAAGGTTTTCCATTGACAAGTCCACCATCCCAAGACAGAATTTCTCTCTGTGGAATCAAAAGTTGCACGAGTACGAAGAGCGCCAGTACTGCCACAGAGGGCTTTGAGGACTTCTCGCCCGGTCCTTATCACCGCTGGTATCGGGCCAAAGTTTTTGCATTTACTTATGTGGGTGAATGCGTTTGTCAAACCATTAAGCATCTGGTAAAATGCTACTTCTAAAACGCTCTGAAAAGCGTCCTGCTTGCTACTTTGACCAGTCATAGCCTTGAGAACCTCTACAGAAGCTTCACAGATGTTCTGATCTGCAGAAACAAGCGCTGCGAACAGAGGACGTGCTGTGACTGTTTCCTGACAGAGTTGGCCGAGATGTGACACGGAGAAGTCGCTGAGACGCTCAAAAATTCTGGCAATGTTATCCCAGAGCTGCTGCAAGTCTTGGTTGAACTGCATGTGATCTTTTTGCAAAGGCTGTCGCTTAGTCGGAGGCCGTAATTCATCGAGGCCTATCAATGCAATAGTTGCTGGCAAGATGCTCTTGGCGAGCTCGACATTCCCAGGACGGAAGATATCAAGGACAGCTTGCCATATCGCTTGGGAGTGCTTTCTATCCCCTCGTTGAACAACAGTCCCATTGTTGAGCGCAAAGAACTCGGCACTGATAGCTTTGCAGTCAAGAGCGAGCGCATCCTTGATAACCACCATCCCAAGCGGTCTTAGTTTTACATCTCCGTCAGCAGAGCTGACAATGATATGCGCGTACTTTGCTACTAGTTCTAGAATGCCGCTAATAACAATCAAGGACGTTGATGGGTTGATCTTGTAATCGGCGGTAACAAAAGTTTGCAAAGAAATATGCAAGGCATCTAGACCAGCAAGAAAACAAGCTTCCCTGCCTGGTGGGAGATATTTCACATCCTGGAGGTGCTCCATAAGATTGCTCAGTAGCATACGGCATGCATCTGTTTGTTGAATGGGTTCGAGTGACTTGAGGAAGTGAGGAATCCAAGACGTGGCTATAACTGGAAATTGGCCTTCGCCTTCAAGACCTTGCTGGTTTGAAAGCATCATACGGTATCCAGGACTTGAGAATATCATATCAGCAAGAGAAGCAGGGGAGACTGTCCCTAATGCCGACCAGAAATCCTTGGGTCCCTTAGCTAAGAGGCTTTCAATCGCCTTCAAAACTAGCTTCAAGGTTGTATCGGAAGGGCAGCTCAGGTGTTGGAGCGTCAACATGTATACAGGTGGTTGAACTTCCATGGCACGAAGAGAATGAGTGATAAGCCCTTGGTCCATTTTATCCAGCATCAGAATGAAGCCTTCCCAGAACATATTAATCTCATTGAGATCTACGGATTGAGCTACCGACTCAATTACCGCTGTCAAGACATCGTGTATGGCCCAATCGAAGAGTCTTGGTGTTAGTGTGGCTGTCATTTTTGCCCAAGCGGTTATTGCAAACTGACGTCGACGATAGTCGTTGCTAAAGAGAAACCGGGCCATTGCAGGCAATATATCGCCGATGCGGAGGACTTTCTTAGTCTGGACTTCTGTGAAAACATAATTGAAGTGAGCCGCTAATATGGCATCGTTCTTGTGATAATTTGCACAGCAAAGTGCTTCGTAGAGGGCCAGGAGCGCCGCTGGGTCGTTTATTGCCAGGAGCTTCTGACTGCGCTCAGATGGCTCCGACTTCTCAAGCAATTTCTTGCCAGATATAAGGCCATTGTCTATCCTCTGAAAATCGACCTGATCCAGTCGGCTGGAAAGCTCTATAGCTACCTCGTCATTGTATTGCCTGCTACCGGTGAGCGGAAATCATACTGTCACCTTTATTTGCTTACTCTGCAACGTCTGCCAAAAATGCCTTCCGACCCATATGCCAATTATGAACACACTTATCGCAAGCCGACAAAAGCGTGTTCAGTTTCTTAAGATAGTCATCCACCATGTTTCCAACCACGTCAGGGGATTCTCCAAAGACGAGAGCATACTGATAGGCCACATTATGCCGCTTTTTTGAATCTCCGATCAGTTCCTGCTTCACCTCTGCACTAATGTTGTCATCTGGCTCGTCGGGATGATCGTAATCGGTGTAGTCTTCGTCGTATTGTCTTGGGCAAAACCAGTGTGCCTTGGGAGGGAATGCGCTGAGCTCGCTGCAGATTGATATGTTAGCGGAGATAGTAATACTAGTATCATAGACCTTGACACAAGGTAAGTGAAGAAATATGGCATACGCTTCAAGCCCTTGAAGGGTGTCTAGGACATCTGCTTCCTCCCACATGATGAACTACTTATGCCTTCGATACGGGAGCATTAGGATAGAGCAGCAGTGTCCAGCAAGGAGAAAGTCTATCCTGAAATACAGTCACAGTAGATTAGGCGTGAAAAGATCGATCTATGTCGATTTGTTGAAGCTGGGGTGAAGCTAGGTTGTGTTGCAACGGAAAGGGAGCTTGGCCTTTAAAGAAAGGGAACCTGGTGAAAGAAAAAAAAATGAGTGAATGGGGACCTTGCAAATCTCAACAATTACGGAAAAGGATCATGCTAATGCTGATTTGGCCAGACTGGAAATCGAGTATATCCTAAAGGCGAGCTGAGCTGGTTGTCGATTTGGTTCTCAGGTGGTGGACGCGATCAAGCGCCCTGCACTTCTAGCCTTGTACAGTCAGCAAGGCTGATGAACCACCAACCTCCTTCCACGGAAAGTGAATCTCATCTAGCAATGTAGGCACAACAATAGTAGTAATAATTTTCCAAGGTATTCACATTTAGAAATTCCATTTACACAAGACGAGATTAAACTCAATTTTCCTTCGCATGTAAAAAGTGCTCTACATAAAATTAAAATACAAACGCAAACCCTAAGTGAAAGACTTTATAACATTATGTATCAACCAAATCCTTCCGATTAACCATCCATTCCCTAATTCAACATTGAAAATCAAGTAATTCAAGCCAACAGACCAATCTATTCCAACGTAGGAATTAGAAATGTAGCCGTAGAGATGCCACAAGATTACTTCCCTGTTCCCTCTCTCTCCTCCCAAAACTCCATCTGAGAAACCCCCGATAACAAACTACCAAAGAACCACCTCTCAACCCAACAATACCCCAGAAATCAATTCCCTCAAATTCCCTCGATCTCCAAACCTACTAAACCTAAACCCTAGACATCAATTCCCTAATCTATTCTTATTTTCTAACCCTTCCGACAAAAACTCACCATTTCCACCCTAACAAGCAAGTATCTCAAAACGATCAAATAGAGTATTCAGCTAATTTAGAAACAACACGTATTAATGATAATTCACATATAAAATCTTGTATTATTTATCTCTACACGTAACATACCATACCATATATACCTGCAATCCATCCAGCAAACCTCCCTCATTTACATCTAAACCGTATCCTCTCTTCCATCCCATCCCATCCCATCCCATTTCCTATCCAAATACGCCCTATCAAGACCGACCGACTCACCCACCTAATCTTTTCACACCAGGCCACAACAGAGAGCAAACTCACTCACTTCATGACTCACAGACAACACCGGCATTTTTGAGTTTCGTTCTATTATGTGCTTCCAACACCATATATACAGAATGAATCCGTTCTACGTGGTACAACGCTCTCCTCCAAACGAGGAGAGATCTAAAAAGGGGCCGTCTCTTAAACAATAACTTAAGTGCTAGAGCTGGCGACGCCAGAAAAAAAAAGCCCAATCCCTGAAATATATCGTCTTTCCAGCCTCAAACTCCCCGACGCCAATGCCAGAATATCAAATGCAGAAAACCAACACAAAAAAAAGTCGTAGATCGCTCATGCAGATCGTCATGCTTGGAAAATCTCCTTTTATTAACAAAAGAGACTCGATGTAATTGTACAACCTCAGCCGCTTCGCTATGCGCTCTGAAGTGAAATTCATGGGGTCATCGCAGATCGTGGGGCATGTCACCTCCTGCTTCGGACGGGGCCAAACGACTGACTAGACTCGAGGCGAGTGAGGAGAGCCGCCGATGTGAAGTCATTGCTGGCTTCATACGAAGGTCGAATTCGATCCATCGATTGGCGCATTCGATCGAATGAAGGTCTCGCCCGGTCTACCGATGGGCGAATAGGAATATCGACCGATGTGCGCACAGCCATCTCAGTCGAGGGTCGATGCCGGGTAAAATCCGTTCCATCGCTGCCGTTTTGGCTTCGGGGGTTATGGGTGGTGGCCGTAGGAGCAACTGAAGGGGGGTAAATGGGCCGTTGGTCTTCATCAATGCTCGGGTATTGGGTGTGCTTACTCGGCTTTGCGATTTCGGATGAAGTTGTGGATGATCCCTGTGACATGGCATCTCCTGGCCCCTCGGGTATGTCGAGATAATCAAATTTCCCCAGACGGACTTGCTCGCGCACAATGTCGGCATCGTAAGGGAAATACACTTTTTGTACAACTTTGACGCAGAATCGGGGCAAGAGGCATAAAATGATGGATAGTGCGGACACTGCCCAAAAACTTGGCTGGGAGAAACTCTGGGCGGCTGCATGATAAAGATATTCAGAGGAAGAAAATGCCGAGTAGACTCCGGACCAGAACCAGACAAGCAGGATACTTATAGCCGCGATGGTCACCATAAGCCAATCCCATCGGTAACTATTGAGCATGACATAGGTGTTGATGACCGTGATAGCCGCAGGTGCGATGTAAACCCCAAATCTCTCTCGATCGTCAATTTGCTGTCCGCTGTGAGTGACGGTCTGTGCGGGTTCGAACTGAAGATATGCCATGTAGAATAAAATCAATGACTGATAAAGTCCGTCGGTCATGTACAACCTGGAAAAAAGATGTTAGCAAGCGTGCATGAACTCTGTTGACGCAGGAGCCTTACCAAAATTTGGTCTGGGTCCATTCTTTCCTCTCAATGCCCCGACGGTAGAGCTGGGGGACCGCAAGGGATACTCTGTCACCGACATCCTGATCCAATATACCCATGAGTCCGATTGGGAGAGAAGTGAATGCCAAGTTGAATAGTAGGATGTAGGAGTAGTCGTAAAGGTAGGTCATGTCGAAATTGCAGTAAAGCTGGTACCAGAAGATGGTAAAGGTCCAAACAATGTTCTTGTAGAAGAAATTGGCAATTGTCTCCGCCAATCTGCGATATGACCAGCGACCGTGGACCAGGACAAGCCTCTGGAGGAAGCGGAACTGTCCAATGGCGTAATCGGCCGACATGACGGCCTGTCTTCCCTCCTCTCCCGCGATACCAACACCAACATCAGCTTCTTGAATCATGGCTACATCGTTTGCTCCGTCGCCAACCGACAGCGTCATAACGTCCAACCCTTGCTTGACCATAGAAACGACGGCGGCTTTCTGGGCTGGGCTAACTCGACAACAGAGGACCGACTTGCACTGTTTACAAAGAAGCAAAAATTTCTGCCTAAGTTGTGGATCCAGAACAAGTTTCAGAGAATCGCCGTCAATAACGATAGCATGAGTGGGTGCAGGAGCCTCGTGATTTTTTCTGGCAGCGTTGAGCTCCTCGTCCGATCCAACCATTTTAAATAGTTCCAGTTGCTTGTCAAGCTCAGCATCGGCAGTGGAGATTTGCTCATCTTCAACCTTGAACACAATAAGTTCCATATCATTGTTGAGGAGATTGCAGGAGAAGCCGATATTGATGGCAGTTTCGACCTTATCACCGGTCAAGACCCAGAGCTTGATTCCGGCATCACCGAGAAGCGCGATGGTATCCGGGACCCCTTCTTGGAGACGATCTTCGATAGCGGTACCACCCAATAATGTCAAGTCGCGTTCAATTACATCGGCAACTTCCTCGAGTTTCTCCTCGCGATCCTGAATAGCGCTAGCGGCGATTTCATGCTCCTTGTTCCAATGTTGATACTCGTCTTCGTCCAACTCTCTCTGCGCTATGCACAGGGTTCGCAGGCCCTCCCGAGCAAACATCTCCAAGTGCTCGGCTGTTGTCCGGCGGAGCTCAGATTGCTCTCCCCGCTTCAAACGAGAGTAGATGATGCTGTCAGCACCTTTACAAAACAGGATAACTTTATTATCAGGCATTCTGATGATTGCACTCATGCGTTTCCGGGTCGAGTTGAATTCAAGAGTATTCAGAACTTTGTAGGACCTTTCCTGCCCTTGTACATTCAGACGAACACCATCAACAGAATTTCCAAGGACGGTGAAGCCCACATCTCTCGCAGTAGCAACCAGTGCAGCCTCATCTGGGGATTGCGCCTTAAACTCGATGCGAGGAGGATCGCCGGGTATTGTCTCTGCGATGACCGTATGGCACAAGGCGAGGGCAAGCATGAACTGCTCATTTGCGAGTTGCTGTTCTCTCGTAGACTCGCCCGCGAGATCTGTAACGAAGTCCGGGGCCACAAATGTCAAGTCATCATCGTGTAGGTAAGGGTTGTCGTGGAGTTGGCGAATATCTATGAGCATTTTCGCGCGAGCCTGGGCGATTTGTTCACGAACTCTGGCGCCTTCCTTCTCAATGTCAATTCCCTGCCGCTTTTGCATACCGGCTTGAGCTTCCGTGTAGGCTTCCCCATAAGGAACGCCATTTATGGTGGCCTTCTTGAATTCCATGACATTCTGTGTTAGCGTGCCGGTTTTATCGGAGAAGATGTATTCAATCTGACCAAGATCATCCGAGATATTCCAGGATTTGGGTGTGCATGGATAGTCGATCTTGTCGTAGTACATGTCGGTGTCACTGTAGATAAAGAAGGCCTGGCAGGTCTTGATAACTTCCACCGTAATGTAGAGCGAGATGGGGACCAAATTCTGGAACAAGATCACCGCTGCCCAGAACGTGATGAAACCATCCAGGCCCGGAGTGCCACCAACAGAGCCATACTCGAAGAAATTCAGAGAGTGGCCTCCTTCTCCCCACGTCACGCCCTGGACGACTCCCGAGATGATGCACATGATTAAGAGGATCACAAAATTGTAGATGACATTCCAGTTGAGGTCTCGGGAAATCCTAGAACGTTTGCTCGGCGTGATACCGGCGTTCATCATGATTTTCGTATCAAATCCAGTGAAGACCACCACGCCCAGGATCCAATCAGTGTTTCGCAGATTACACCCTCGCAGGATCATGTTGTTGATGGATATCGGTTCTACCATCTCCTGGCCTGGAGAGTTTGGATCGTTGATGCTGGGCTGATTCCACTTTGCTACCGCACTGTACTGATAGAGATTCGGGTGAGGCGCCTCGCTCTCAATGGTGAATCGCGTCTTTTCGCAGTCACGAGCATGCTGGATTGTCCGACCACTGCGCAAAGCGTGTCTGACCTTCAAGTTCGTCTCTCCGTCAAGATTCTTGGTTTCGACATAGCAAGCCCCATCCGGGTCAGATGTCGACAGGATAATGACATCTGCTGGGATTTGATCGTCGTTGTAGATACGGACAAAGTCACCCACTTGAACATTCTTCCAATAGTCTTGATGGAAACGAGCTTTCCCGGTTGCCGGGAGATTCGGGTCCATCAGGTTGCCAATGGCTCTCACGAAAGGAGTCTCCTGGCCAGATTGATAGGAGAAGGCCGTCTTAGGCCGCTCATCGTCGGGAACAGGGAGCTGGAGACCGTCGTCACGAGGAAGAGGAGAAGGAACCGGGGTCATCTGGATATCCCCCCGGGCAGAGACGACCGATGCTCGCTGTTGATTATGTGTAGAGTAGGTAGAAGCCCTCCTCATCGCCTTGGAATCGTACGAGGCTCGACCTGCATCCAGATCGAGCGACGCATCGTCCTCCGACGATTTTTTATCTTTCTTGATCTTCCTCCACAGTGTCACAATCCCGCGCGACGTTGCCTTCTTAATCCTTCGCCAAAGTGATATGTCTTGCGCACTGACATTTACGTTCTCCCAATCAACCAGACGGTGAACGGGAGAATTGTTCAACTCATTATCCAGGACGGTCCTTCGATAATCTTCGATGCCGTCTTTGACGGCCGTCATAAAAACAATGACTATTAGTGGGACGGCGTTCAGTCCCGGATTAGAACCACCGAAGATGCTAAAGAACTGAGGTCTCCATTAGCGATGGGAGACGATGCGAACGAGTGGGATCCAACTCACCGTTAAAATAATTAAGAACAAGAAATATACGTTCGCCACATTGTGGAATTGATACCAGAGATTCTTGGGAACGAAACTGAGAGGAGTGTATTTCGCCGTCCTGATTTTGTTCCTTCGATAATGCCTGATGGGAAGTCCCTGCTCATCCACCGCATCTGGAGGAAGCGGTATATTGAAGCATACGGTCCGCGGGCCCTCCACCCCGCTCTCTTCGGGCGTGGTTTCTTCCTCCTCATGAGATGCCTCCTGGATCCCGCCCAGATCGGTGCCGAGGGAATCGCCTCCTCCAGATTCCCTCTTCTTCTCGCTGTTTTGCGAATTGCGAGGATGCAGTCGACCCAATATCGACATTCTTTTCCTATTCGCACTCTTGACCGTCCGCCTTCGCGTGGCCCATCGTAACCTCTTGGTCGTTATCGGTGCCTCGTCCGGCTCTTCGGGGATCGAGGCGGCCATGTCTAAGACTCGGAGTCGAGGATAGGCAGACCCTCACACGAGACAGCGCGGTGTCGTCGTCCAATCCACGCCTCGTAATAATGCAGGTCCAATGCGAATCGAGGTATCTTCCAGCGCGTATCACACGCCAATCTTCCGCGGCGACGATGGAGAGCTTTTCAGATAGAAAATGTCGAGACTCAAAGGGGGGAAGAAATCGCCTGCGGTAGTGCTATGGAGACCGGATCACACGGATCGCGTCGGTGCGATAGGCGCTTCGAATCTCGACCAGACCGGGACGGTGAAGAGATGCACCGGCGTACAATGTAGAGGTGTCGGGTTCGAAGAGAGGGCGTCCAGATCGCGAAATGACGGTCGGTCGACAGAAGTCAATGAATCGAGTCGATGAAAGAGTCCAGCGTTATGCAAGCCGCCTCCATACGTAGATTTCCCAAGGCCCTTGCGCGGAGTTGCTGATTAAGGGAAAGTCGGGGCGCCCACTTACGACCCTTCGTTCGTAAGTGCAAAATGCGGGTCCGAGGTTGTTGTTGGAGGGATGCGATGCAACGGAGGAGGAGGTTGGAACTGAGAGTTCACGTCCGCGTCCAGGTGCGAGTAGCTCGAGCCTCGCGGTGGCAGTCGAGCGAAGGGGTGGGAGGGGGGAATCCAAGTCAAGATCAAAGCTCGATAAGTAGGTCTGGAGCTGAGATGAGAAGGGGGAGGAATTATTCTTAGCAGCGTGAGCACGGCGGAGTCTGCACAAATCCAGCCTTTCACTATGTTGATGAGAAAGCACGGGTGCGGGAGGTCGAGCACCGCCGCAAATGAAAGAAATGAAAGGAAAGGACGCAACGTGATAGGAAGCTGGAAGGGGGGTGAGATCGGAGCAGGGGAGTCGATGATGCTCCAAGTGATTTGGCAACGAGCGGGGGGTTCGTGTTTGGGTTATGATTATCTGGAAATTTGGCTTATTCACGACGAGGCGGGCAGGGCAGGGGGCCCATGGAAGAGAAGAGCGAAATAGAAAGCATCGAAACCTGCGATTTCACGCCTCGACTCCACCGTGGCGTCCCTGCGAAGGGTTGTCGGTAGCAGTCGAGCAATTCGAACGGCGGAAGAGTGAGAGATGTGATGTGAGTGAGATCTTTCGGCTCGCAGAATGCAGATTCGAGACGATGGATTTGACCATTCACGCACCATCCGACCGTCCTTCGAGAGCGAGCTGGCCTTCGCCTTCGCTGTTGCGCTTGTGGCGTCTCCATGGATGCTCGGGGCCGCATGGTATTGTACCAAGTATTGTATGGTATGATGTATGAAGGTCGCATATTCATACGTCGTACGGGGCTGGGTCGGTCCTCGCGTCCGTCCAACGAGCGTCTGGCTTTCGCTCTTCGGTCAGCATCAGCCACCGGGCATGGGATGAGATATCAAAGAGGTAAAATAGACATCATGCGTAGCCGTAGCCGTAGGGACGACGGGGACATTGTAGCTGGTCCAAACCTCTCCTTTGCGATCCCAGGTGGCCGTACGAGGAAGTCCGTGGACGTCGACCACAGTATATCCTGTTCCCCACACTCGCATGGTTTTTGATTGAGTGGTATATATTGCCCGGGAAGACGATCCACGGACCCACGTCCCACGGAGAGGAATGGATGCACAGGTCGTACCTCCGTACCGTGCTCATTTAAAGCCTCCGGAGGGTGGCCTTTAAGGCCGAGCCGGCTCTGAGAGTTGGGAACTCCTGATCTGGCGTTGGTACGAGATTTTCCAAGAGATTTTTACGATTTGAAATCAGGACCATTTCCCCCCCAGCCCGTGATCATTTGCTGGGTTTGTAAATCCGTGCAAGATGGCATACGGACTCCGGAGCGAACAGGATTAATGTTCGTTCCGAGTGCAAGCCGCTGGTCTAAGCACCGGAATAGAGGGAAGAGAAACGAAGAGGCAGAGAGAGGACGAGAGGCATCGCAAAACCGTCGTCAAACAAAGGGGTCCGGCCAACGGTGCATCCTTCGCGCTGCTAGGCCTCTCTGAAACCCAACTCATCTCGACTCATACCGCCATGGATTTTCAACGTCGTCCACCATCCATGTCGTGTCGGTTATGCAAATTCATTAAATTCCCATTTCGGACGTCTCTCACGTGCGAGGCTCGAAATCAGGTGTCGACGCGTGCCCTTTTCGCGTCTGAAAGACATCACCACATCCAGCCTCGCTGAAACATAGCGCCCGACCTTTCCTGTGGAATCAGATGGCCGGTCCTCCTGATAATAAGTCTATCCGGGACTTCTTCAAACCCGCCCGGTCCACAGCCAAAGCTGCCAGTCCTGCCAACCCCGGGCTCCCCCAGTCTTCTCCAAATTTCGGCGCTCCTTTACCCACCAGGAGTAGTCCATCGAAGCCGAAGCCGCAGCCGAAACACGTCGCGCGAGGAGATCGGAGCCCTTCGACGAGTGTATCGTCTCGAGGCGTTGAGGTCTTCTCTTACGGTCTCGCGCAACCATCGAGCAACGACGGATTGCAAAGGGAAAATGTCGAGGTCGGTTCGAGGTCAGGTGCTCGGCCGCCGGGCGACCGAGTGATCCAAGACTCGGACGAGGAGAATGAGGACTCGGATAGCTCTTTGGAAGATTTGAGGACGATTCTTGCTACCAAAGGTTCCAAGTTGCGATCCCGTCAAACAGCGAGTAGCATCTCCCCTTCGACGCCGGTCGCGTCGAGATGCCGGAAGCCCTCCGATTTCCATACTTCCCCGATGCCGGTCTTGAACAAGTACAAGTTCAACATGGAATCGCTTGTCGAACAAGCAAAGACTGATGAGGAAATTGAGGCCAGCTCGAAACGGGTCAAGGCGATGCTTGACCCCCATGAGGACGGAGATAGCGACGCCGCCATGCCAGACCACCCTCTTAAGCTTGCCGAATATGGAACTTTGCTGGAATCAATACTCCCAGATACAGAAGACGGGAATAGGTCCAAGTTTGATCGGGCCCTACAAAGAACCGAAGCCCTGACGACCGAAAAGTATTGGTATTTCTTCGACATGCAAGCAGATTCCCCCCTGGCTAAGCGAACCCCGTTTCCAGCCTCTTCGGTCCCGAGGAATTGGCGAAGACAACTGTTAGAACCCGGAATGAGGAACCAGTGCTTCATTTCCGGGTTTGCCGAAGACAAGGTCGCCTACGGCCAGCTCCTACCTGACGAGATCTTCAACTGGATACTGGATGAGGTGTGCCTGGAATCAAGCGATCCTCTTTGGGCGTCCTATGTAAATGTTTTAATCCAATCTCCGGAACAGATTGGCCGACTGGTAACCCCGAAGCGGATTGAGAAGCTGTTTCGAACGCTTGGCGGGACACCAACTGCGACGAATATCAATCAAAAAATCACATCGGTCGAAGGGCTGCCTAGGCAAAGGCAACATACAAACCCAAACCGGACAAAGGTAGTCTCGGTTATGACCTTTCTCGGTCGGAGCGTTCCCTCACTACAGCAGGGTTCAAGAATACATCTCCTCTGTCTCCTCCTACGGATGAGTATTGATCCTATAGTTGTCGAGAATGTCGATATCTTTGAGCTAGTTCAAGCAACGATAGGTCGTCTCTGCCAGTATACCTCAAGAGAGGGAACCTGCGATACAACGGCGAGTAATTCGTCATTATCCCTCATTCCATCACAGCTAACAGTCGTACAGTATCAAGAAGTATGCAGGAAGATGTTCACCACCATCAGCCAACCTTCATTACGCCTTCGAATGGTAGAGGCTATACCATCCACTCGTCCAAGCTCACATGACTTACGGAGACGTCTGGCCATGTGCTTTCATTTCGAAGACCTAGCCTACTCCAAAGAGCACTCTCATATTCTCTTAGACCTAGACAAATTCACCAGCCGTCTGGACACCCCAGATTTTGAAGCCATCGATGGAACAGACTATCGAGAAATTGGCGCTAGGGTGATCCTGCTTGACATAGCTGCCGACGACGGGCTGTCGGTAAAGCTTAACCTGTCCGACGCAGCCGTAGAGCGGTCTTACAATGGGCTTGTCGATGAATTAGTTGCCATGCTCAAGGACGTTATGAAGAATTATGGCGGTCCTGGAAATCATGCTTCCATATACAAGCTCGAGACCAAGGGGCTCTTGGATTTGGTAGGCCGGAGGATCGAGGGCACGCTGAGAACCATGCCTAAGCCTACGGGCATGCATTTTGAGACGAGAAGAGTGGACGAGGATCTAGAGGGAGAGAAGGATGGGATGGCTTCCTTTCTAACCAAGCTGAAAAAGGGCACTGGGAAAGGGGTGCAATGAGAGTGTGAGATAAAGCTGGTCTGAGTCTCTAAATCAAGTAAATACTCAACTGTACCTCGATGGTCATGTCATTGTATCATACAATCTCTACCCATTCTACCGGAAACTAGTATGTATAGGAAACCAATGCCTAGCGTCCCGTTCCCTCCCAAGCTTGCTACTCCCGCGCCCAATGCTGTAATCTCATTGCACTTTTTAGTCATAGAACTTCCTGTTCGGGTTACTTCCGAATAAGGTCTGTCGCACCGAGGGCATAGCAGTGTCCTCTAACAACTTCAACCGCTCCTCCAACGTATTGTTGATATCAATCTTTCCCCCACCGCCGACAATGGACAAGCCACCAGCACTAGTCCCTCGTTAGCATAACCATCCCAGCTCCAATCTCCAAACCCAAACTCACCCTCCCTCCGGCAATGGATTCTCCTCATCAACCGTAACCTGGACCTCCTTCCCCAAATTCCCCTTATACTCCTCCTTCGCCTCCACAATCGCCTTCTTGATCACCTCGAAATCCTGTTTCCTGCCCCTCACCTGCAGCTTCGGCTCATTCAGGGCATAGAAGCCCTCCAGCATCATATTCTTCAGGATGCCCTGATACCGCTTCTTGTCCCGGGTGGCCTCCCCGAGCTTCTGGCCCGCGCGCTCGAAGATGGCATCCAGCAGCTCCTGCCGGGCCGACAGGACCTTGAGCCGCGTCTTGTTGGCGACGGTGGAGCGCGTGATCTGCTGCGACATCTGGGCCTGCTTGAACTTCTTCTCGTACGTCGTGTCGATGGCCTGCGTCTCCTGGCGCACGAGCTTGGACTTCTCGATGGCGAATTCCTCGTCGGCTTTGATCTCGATCTCGCGGCCTTTCTCCATGGCTTCTTGCTTGATGAAGGCCGTCATCTTTTTGAGCTCTTGTCCGACCTAGAGGGGGAGGGGGGGTTCGGTTTAGCCAAGCCATTGGGGAGGGTGGAGGGGGGGAGGATGAGGTACCTGGTCGTCGGACAAGGCGTGGGATTGTGACATCTTGGGCGGTTTGGGGGGATGGGGTTGGGGAGCTAGATGTCGAGGTGAGGTTGGGTTTGAGTCGAGGGTGGGAGCTGGAGCTGGAGCTTCTAGGTTGAGCTGCAAGTCGGCGATAAGAGCAGCAGTGACGCTCAGAACGAGGCTGAGTCAGGTGACCGGGTCCCCAAGGGAGGTCGAGAGGTTGGAAGAGTTGGTGTGAGATCTTGAAATAGATGGAGGGTATACTCGATTTTCAATTTATTTTGTGAGGTTTTCTTTCAATTATATCTCCAGCTGCAACCTTACAGGAATTCCTGGTTTAACTCACCAGGGTGAAGGCATCGAGGAAAGCACACCCTTGCAAAACACGCCAGGTCATTCGCAGACCTCAGACCGCGAGTCGAGCCCAAGACGTACCTCTCATGGACAATCGAATGCTCACGGAACACCAACGGTCGAAAGCGCCCTTCTCCTACACGGCTACGCTTCATCGTTTTGAAGGGCCTGTCACACCGTAATTTCACCAAATGAGTTGTTGCGACACTCTTTCTGCGTGATGGGAGAACTCGGGGATATATCGCCAGGAGGGAGCGTAGCTGTGAGTACACTTCGATCGGGGATTCTTCATCCTGCAGCCATTAACCCTTGACTCAATTCCCAGATCGGTATACTCGTCGGCCTGATATCTACCAGCGTGCAGAGCTTGGGTCTCACCCTCCAACGGAAATCCCACCTCCTCGAAGACGAGAAATACCCATATGATACGCGACGACCACCCTACAGGAGGCGAAGATGGCAGCTGGGCATGGCCATGTTTATCATATCGAACCTCGTGGGGAGTACTATACAGATAACGACGCTTCCTCTCCCGGTCTTGTCCACATTGCAGGCGTCTGGGCTAGTCTTCAACTCGATATGCGCTACCTTGATATTAGGAGAGCCCTTTACACGCTGGTCATTAGGGGGAACTCTACTGGTTGCAAGCGGAGCTATCCTGATTGCAATATTTGGAGCAATTCCGGAGCCGGCGCATAGCCTGGATCAGCTATTGCAATTGCTCGTCAGGAGGCCATTTGTGGTCTGGATGGTCCTACAGGCCATCTTGGTCATAGCAGTGATACTCGTAGCGGAATTTCTCTCACGGTTGCCCAACATCTCTTCTAGCCCGAGAATACGGCTCCTCAGAGGTCTGGCATATGGCTGTATAAGTGGCATACTCTCAGCCCATTCCCTGTTGGTTGCGAAGTCGGCAGTAGAGCTGCTAGTACGAACAATTATCGACAGGATCAACCAATTCAATAGATGGCAATCATGGGCAATTCTCGTGGGGCTCGTCACCCTGGCCCTCACCCAGCTATATTACCTTCATAGAGGCTTGAAACTGGTTTCAACTAGTGTCCTCTATCCTCTTGTTTTCTGCATTTACAACATAATAGCCATCCTCGACGGCCTGATCTACTTCAAACAGACTGATAGACTTTCCGCCCTTCACGCATGCCTCATCGCTCTCGGCACAGCTATCTTACTTTCTGGCGTGCTCGCCCTTTCCTGGCGACTCTCAGACGAGCAATCACCACCCGTCGTCACGCAATCAGCCCTAACCCCCGGTCTTGGCTTCGTCGAAGATACCGACAACGAAGAATCCATCGACTCATTTGCAGACGAGGAATCAGCCGTTGGAGCCGAACACGAAGCCCTCTTGAATGGCGAGCCCATGACCCCCACCACCAAGCACAACACGGTCCTCGGAGCGACCAGGAACGTGCGGAAAACCGTCCGGCTCTCAGAAGCCGACGAGATCTGGGGCGAACTCGAGGATGATAACACAAAATCGGTATCGCCTCGCCTCCCCGGCTTGCGGTATGCGTCGACGGCACCCATCTCAAACGGGACGGACAACGAACCTAATGAGAATACGTCGCTGTTACGCTCCAACACCATGAATCGTAGGCGGAGAAGGCGGTCCACAGGTTTCCCGGGTTTTATGGCGAGGCCGTCGCCTAGGGGGTCCAAGAGACGAAGTACGCTGTCACAGGATGCATTGGGTGGGTTTTGGAAAATGAGATGGTGGGGTAACAAACCTGATGATGGGGGTAGAGGAGGGTCGCCGAGTCCTAATCCTGGGGCTGGAGGCAGTGGTCCTTCGATGGCTTAGAGGGGGGTGAAAGCAAGAGATAAAATAAACGAGGGCGAGAAGGAAGGAGTGAGTTCCTAGACTCAGAGCTTTGATGATGCTATGGGGGGGGGGTATATAAAGTCCCCTCGCGTGGCTAGCTAGGCGATTGTTCGGTTTTGTCTTGTTCGTCCCCAGCCGAGTCTGTGTCTGTATAGAATCCCGCACCCATCAAAAGGAGATGCATGATCGGGCTTGACTGGCTGGCTAGATAGATGGATGGATGGCGGGGTTGGAGTATCGGTTCTTTGGTCTGTGCGCGTAGGGTATGATATGTATGTAGCGTAGCGTTGTCGATATCCATTGGTTTGGAGTTTGAGGGGCGAATTGAATCGAATTGACTTGAATTGGTTTGAATTGAATGGATTGAATTAGGGGAGATTTTTTGATCTTTCGTAGCGTGTGGTGTGTGGTATAGTATGGTATGGTGTGGTGTGGTATCTAAGATAAGATGAGGTGTTTGAGAGGCTTTGAGGGTGTCAAGGTGTGAGGGTGTGAGGTTATGAGAGAGACTATGAGAGAGACCGAGAGACCGAGAGACTATAAGAGAAAAAGAAAAGAGAAAAAGAAAGAGAACAAGAAAAGAGAAAGAGAGAGAATTGGGGAGAGAGTATAGGGAAGAGACAGTAATGAGGGAGGGAGGGAGGGAGGATAGCTCTTGTTTTAAGGCGAGGTGGGGGGGCGGGGGGGGTATAGTATATAGATGTGTTATATCATCCGTCCCTCCTTGTCTTTAGCTTCCTATCTTTACTATCTTATCTTTGGTCTCTCGTCTTTGGTTTCTCGTCTTTAACTTCTCATCTTTAACTTCTCGTCTTTAACTTCTCATCTTTAGCTTCTCATCTTTAGCTTCTCATCTTTAGCTTCTCATCTTTAGCTTCTTATTTTTAACTTCTCATCTCTAGCTTTCTATTATCATCTCTAGCTTCTTATCTTCATCTTCTCGTCTGTAGCTTTTTATCTTTGGCTTTCTATCTTTGGCTTTCTATCTTTAACTTTTCATCTCTAGCTTCTCGCCCTTATCTTTATCTTTTCATATTTCACTTCCTTACCTTCAGCTTCCTGTCTTTAACTTCTCTTACCTCTTTTTTTTTTTTTTCTATCCTTAGCTTCTATTCCCATCTTTGGCCTTTTATCTCTAGCCCATTGAGTTTACGTCTTATTTTTGTGATAGATTTGGATTCTCGTGGGTTTGCTTATGGGTTTTCATGTTGTCAGTTTTCTTGTAGGTTTTTTTTTTGTTATAGTTTTTCTTGTTGTAGGTTTAATCATAAGGTTTCTTGTTATACAGTTTTTTTGCCGTTTTTCTACTGATTTCTTATGTTTGGTAGGTTTGAGGGTTTGAGGAGTTTGGGGGTTTGAGGATTTAGGGGTTTAAGGCTTGGGGCTTGGGGTTAGAGCTAGAGTTGGGGTTGAGATTGAGCTTAAGCTTAGGTTAGAGTTGAGGTTAAGATTGAGGTTGGAGTTGGAGGATGAGCTTAGGGTCGAAGTTGAGCTTAGGTGAGAGTTGAAGTTGGAGTTGAAGTTGGAGTTGAAGTTGAAGTTGAGATGGAGGTTGAGCTTACGCTTGAGCTTAAGCTTAAGCTTAAGTTCGAGTTGAAGTTGAGTTAAAGTTTAAATCAGTTGGAGTTAGAGGTTTGAGGTTGACGTTGAGGTTGAGGTTGAGTTTGAGGTTGACGTTAGGCTTAAGTTTGAAATTGGGGTTGAAGTTAAAATTGAAGTTAGAGCTTAGGTAGAGTTTTAAAGTTGAGTTTGAGTTTCATACATCCACACGGGCTTGAGCGATCAGCTAATTAATCTAATTAATCCTAGTTATTACCTCTATTGGACTGTTATATGCCCTATAAGCAGAGAACCTTAATCGATAATAGTATATAATATTAAAGCATATTATAAAATAATACAACTAATCCCACCTCTGATTATAAGTTAAATACCCAATGGAATAGATAGCGTTAGTGCATTAGAATTATGTAATGTTTTAACTTGTTCTTGTTGTGGATCTAAGTAAGGTATAAATAGGGTCGTGGGGTGTTTAAAGCGTTTGGTATGTTGTAAGGTAGATAGATAGGTTAGGGATAGCGTTTGTTATATGTATTAGATAGGTTAATAGGTGGATTTACTGTAGAGAGGAAAGGAGGGGGTGAAGGGAGGATATTGTTTGGGTTTTAGGGAAGAGATATTAAGGTTGATTTTCTTGTTTTACTTCCTTTATCTATTGATATTTCACATTAACACACGAAGCAATTAGAAAAGGCTAGAGTAGCTGAATAGGTGAACATTATCTCTTAAGCCCCCTTATGAAGAGGAAAATCAATAGGAATTATATGTATTTTCTATTTTAAAAGTGGTTAACTATATAACTAGTTAGTTTAACTTAATTGATTGTTTTATTAAAATATACTACTTAAGTTAAAAGTGTTTAATAAAGGGATAATATGTTACCTCTTTGGCTCATTTCTATTATACTTACAGATTTCATTTTGTACTCTTTATAAACTAGTTATATATATATTTTCTTCTTTTCTTCTTTTCTTCTTTTCTTCTTTTCTTCGTTTCTTCGTTTCTTCGTTTCTTCGTTTCTTCGTTTTCCTTCCTCTCATCTCCTCTCCTTCCCTTCCCCTCCCTTCCCCTAACTCACTTAACCTCTATCTCTCCCCAAAGCACAAACCATACCAACCCCACCACCCCACCACCCCCTTCTCCATCCCCTTCCCCAAAAATACCCTCAAGAAATTCAAAAAACATACACACAGTTCTAACTTTCAATTCTAGTAAAAATTTAAAAATTTAAAAATCGAAAAATAATAGCTATAAAAACACAGTTAAAGTGAAACGAAAGAGGTAGGATGAAAATGAATGTAAGTAAAGAGAGAGGAGGAGGTTATATGAGTATTATATATATTTCTTTTGAAGCGCTCTTTAATTATAATTATAATTATGTATGTAAGTGTGTGCTTTTACGTAGTTTTATATACACCCTTCTCCTACTTCCTTCCTTACTTCCTTCTCAACCCCAAGTTAAAAGCAGAAGCGCGTTTTCAGGTATATATATAAATATGGTTCCTAGCCGAGGGACAACTCGTTTATTCATTCTTATTACTGATTGCTTATGGAAGAGGACGGGGGGAGGAGGGGGAGAAGATGGGAATAGTAACGTAAAATTAAAGATTCCAACCAAGTGACAATCACTGATCTTCCCAGCTATAAGACAAACCTCCAATGAATCAACTTTTGCCCAAGACCTACTTAGCCCATGTTTACAATCATCACATGCATGTGTACATACCTAAAAATCACTTCACACGTAGCAACACTCAACATCAGTAGATTGAAAAGTGATGTCATTGATAAATCACTGGTGTGCGACCTCGCCTGATCGGCTTATAATCGCCCGTAATGTACAGAGAGACAGACGGAGAGAGAGAGAGAGAAACCGCAGAATGACCCATTCTCATTCCTCCAGCCCAAGCAACAGACAGAAAAGCGCATTTGATCAACCAACCACTACTTCGCCCCCCGTCCAAACCCCCACTCGTGATGCCATATAGCAAAGACCAAAAGAAAACGAAAGGATCCTGCGAGTGCTTCCTCCTAGTATTCTCATCTGCGGTCCCCATCCGAGACCATCCATGATCCCAATCCCAAAAGACTTCTCGAGAGACCAGCGTGGGGATGAAAGACTAACTCAAATTATGCGCGTAGGTATTTTTCGGTTCGGACGGTGGGAGAGAGCTCGGTGCGATCAAGTCGAATAAAAAAGCCCTAAATGAAGACACCAAACACCAAACGAGGAGTAACGATTCCGAGGCTGGAGACCCGCAAGACACGAGCGCTACGAGGCGCTATATTATGTGTCGGGTATCAGTGGGAAAGACACGCTCGGTCCTCTTCCGTGTACTAGGGTCCACCGGTGCAACGACTTATGCTTGATGAGAGTGCTGTTGGGGAATCCCCGCTTGGGAGGGCATATATGGGGCTTGTCTCTGTTGCTGCTGCTGCTGCATATAGTTTTGGTATGCAATCGCTTGCGCATCTTGCATGCTTGCGGGCTGGAGGTTCTGCGGCATATAGCTTGGGTGCATATTGGGAGGTTGCTGCGGCATATTCCGTGCTTGCTGAGGAGGGAGGTGTTGAGGTGTTGGCTCTTCGGGAGAGTCTGGGTTTTGGTCATCCAGACCCGTCTCGCCATTGCCGGCAGGTTCAGGCGCGTTCAAGCAGGCCTACGATTGATGTCAGCGGAGATCGGGAGGGGGAGATCAAGACTATGCGACATACCTGGATCAGATTTTTGCCCTCCGGCTTCGTGACCAGCGGTTGGAGCTTCGGCGTGGTGAACGTGTACACCAGACCCGTCTCGGAGACCACCAGAAGCAAAACTTGTGTGCCCGTGAGAACGGATAATTCATAGGCCTATTGTTTGCATCGCGTCAGTCAAAGGCTCTCAGTGAACGCGACCGTGCCCAGCAGGTCGCACATGCGACGCGCCCATCGGATCAATTGGGATACTGACCTTCTTCATGATCCCAGCTTTCCGCTTGGAGAATGTGATGTGACGACGCGACTTGTCGGTGATGAATTTGATCTCGATCTTCCTGCGCTCGCGCCCGGGCTTGTCATCATCATCGTCGTCGTCGTCGGCCGTCGAAGGGCGTGGGCGCTTGATCCCACGCACGTCGCTGCCGGCGAGCGCGCCATTGCCCACAGCGTGGTCTTCGAGAGAGGGCGAACCCTGATCGTGTTGGTCGGTGATATCGGCCATCGTGACGAGGTATGACGAGGGCGACTCTTTTGAGTTGGGGTGCCGATGACCTTACTGCTTCAGTCGAGTGGACGGTGTTGTCGTGCTTTGTCGCAGAAACCTGGTCGCGCAAGACTGAATTGAGGTTGGCGTGAGGGAAGAACCGAGTGAATCCAGGCTACACTTTCAGGATCGGGACCTTCAGCGGTGCGAGTGGAGGCGTTCCGACAGTCGCGTACCGTAGGCGGTTAGGAGGAATCAATTTTTTTTCGGTTCCTGAGAGGAAAGCTGTTCGACCAACAGTGGAGTTAATGATTGATCGGGCAAGGTGTGAGGGCTGCGGTGCGGGTGCGGGATGACAGAAAGAAGGATAGATCAAGAAGCACAGGCGAATGGAAAAAACGCGGAGGCTGGGGAGGGGAATGAGAAGAAGCAAAGAGCGTGAAGGCGAACGGAGAGAGCTCTGGGCGGTGCCTGTGAGCGATGGGGGGTTCAGGTTCAGGTGGATGCCATCGATCTTGGGGGGCCGACGGACGAGGGGGGAGGCGGGGAGACGGAGTTGGGACCCAGATGGAGAAGAATGAACGAGCGAGTCGGTTCAGCCCTCGGCACCCTCGGAAGAAGAGTAAGGGTGCGAGAAATGTGGCCAACCAAGTTCGCATGTCTCTCTTTCGTGCCCCGGGCCTAGATCGATCGTAGAGATCAGATGAAGCCTCGGTGGTGTAAAAGGATGGCCATCTTGTGCGACTCGATGTGTTTGATTGCGATCGATAGATGGGAGGGGGAGGGGGAGGGGGAGAAGGAAGGGAGAGAAGGAAGGGAGAGAAGAAGGGGGAGAAGAAGGGGGAGAAGAAGGGGAACAAGAACAACTCGAACAAGAGGAGAGAGCCTTCGACTTGGATGGGAATTGCCCACTAGCAATACACCTGTCGACGACCCCGTTCCGTGGGATGGATGGATATGGATAGAGGGCGAGTCGGGACATGGCTGATGTCCCCTCTCGGTCCCATCGCGTTCCATCCTCTCCTCTCCCTCGCGCTGCAGACTTCGCGGCTGGCATCTTTGCGCAATGCGACGAGGGGTGGAAATGAAACCTTGGCCGCGGGAGGACGGGGGGAGGTTCGGGCTCCATCGTCCCAAAGTGATACTCGATGAAGCTGACCCGGCCCGGAAGGGTTCGGTGTGGAAGGGTTGTCGTCGCAGTGGGATGAAGGGCGGCTCCAGGAATGAGATCTCGGAAAGGGACGAGGGGTGTTTCGTGCAGAAGGAACAAATCAATCAAGATCAACGCGCAAAAGCGACCACGCAAACAGTGCTGAAGGGAACAAGCAGGCTCGTGCCGACGTACCTGATCGAATCGACCGGTATCGCTAAATCGGTTTTCCCGTTCCCTCTTCGGTCGTAGTCGTCCGTCGTCGTCGATGCGTGTGCGTGAGCGTGTGCGTGTTGGACGGTTTGCTGGGTGCTGCAGGGATTCCGGTCGTGCTGTTCGGGGGCTGTCTTGGACGCGTTTCGATGGGAAGAACTGAAAGAGGTCAAGTGCTTCACGAAAGGAGGATTTCGATGGCCTTTAAGAGGCAAGCGGGACGAGCGAGGCACGCTAGGAGGTCGGGAGGAAAAACGAGAGGCGAGGGCCTGGGGGCCTGGCTGCCTGGCTGCCTGGCTGCCTGGCGGGGGCGCCTGAGGCGTGCGTCTGATCAGGGGACGCCGAGCACGGACCGGATTGATCGGCACGTGAGAGGACGGAGAGGGGGGAGTTGTGGATCAGTATGTCCTGTATTATTTGGTGTCAAGTACTTGGACTTTCGGTATACGGAGGTAGATAGGATGGGAGGAGAGAGGATGTGGTTACAGAGGATGGGTATCGGTTATCAAGAAGCTTCCAATCCATTCTTCTCCGTCACATTCTCCGTCGGGATAAACAAACCCCGCTCCGTCATGGTATCGGTCCCCCATCGACTCGGTCGTCATCGTAGACTACGAGAGCACCAGGAGTGACGGTCGGGGAAGGGGGGATCGAGGATTTCCTAGTCGGGAAGGCGATGTGCACGGGACGTTTTGCTCCGGATTCGGACACGATTCCTGCCTCGGTCGCTCTTTCTCCCTGTCTTTCTTTCCCTCTTTCCCTCCTTCCCTCTCTCCTCCCTACGAGAGAAGGCCTTCCACAAAGAACGGAAAGAATCCTCGGTCGTCATTTCCCCATGCCGTTCCCCATCCGCGAGCATCGTATCGGGACATTGTACGGATGAGATGGATACCCGAAGAAGTCCGGGCCAGACTGCTGGTTCCATCACGTGCAGACGTCCATTCCTCCATCCATCACATGACAGATCTGATGGTGGCAAAGAGGAAACCCCAGGATGATCACTTCTTATCGCTGTTGCCGCTGCCGATATATATCGACGGGATCGTTGATGAGATGAGAGTGAAGGTTGTCCGACATCGAGCTACTGCGGTGCCATCCAGATGAGGCGGTGGCTTGAGCGAGTGGGTGAGTAATCACACATTTGAAGCGTGGGGGTGGGTTGCTCCAAATCCCACTCCATCCATCCATCCTCTTTGTTCCTAAAGTTCGAAGCCCCTGGAAATCGGTTGAACTCTTTGACGTTGTAGAAAAAAACACTTCCATCGATCGAAGTCTTTGTCGTTCAACAAAGAAAGATCCCGATCAAGAATAAAGTTAAAGTTGAGAAACTCGATGGACCCGGCATATACAGTAGAGTGGGGGTTCCTCGAGGTTCAGCCGCGAGTCCGAAACTGGTGAAAGGCTACTACTTACTTACTGCCTATCAAGTCAGCACGCATTCCGCTTGTGTTCTCGTTTTAAACTTGGCCTTGCATTTCCAATTGACAATCCAATCCTCAAAATCCTCACAAACCTTAGGCTACGAGGCGCTAACCTTTTAACGGTGTTCACGTCTTGCTTGGCCCTATATCCATCTCGGATGTCCCTCCATACGAAGAATAGATACCATACCACCTTTCCAACAAGAGCCAGAACCATTTTATACTTCCCATAATCCCCCCTCATCCATTACCGTGGCCCTTCTCTAACCCCCCTCCCCCCTCCAAAAATACACAGTAAATACCAACTCCCGTCGAGTGAAGTGATTATCCCCTTTCCGACTTCCGACCCACCTCGAACTTCCACTCCCGACCCTCTCCCGCCATCCATCACCACCCATCTCCTCGACCGGCTTTCCCCCACCCATCGAACCATTCTTTCGACCTGCAACGGGCCTGTCACATTCAGAGTACGTCGACCTTGCGAAGATCGTGTTTGTAGTTACCGCACCGGAGGACTCTTTATTTACTTTTGACTCTCTCACTCTCTCCTTTCCGAGTCTTGCTGCAAACCTTACCCGGCCCCAACCCAGATCGAAAACGCAGACTGCCCTCCAAACCCTCGAGAGCTTTCGGCAGTCCAACTCGATTCGTCTATATCCCGTCGTGAGAGACGAATCACTCGAGGTCCCGCAACGGCTCTGGCCCGTGCCTTGGGACGGTGCGGCATCTTGAGGCAGCTTCTCAAACACCAAGTGTCGTGGATCCCCGGCAATGCTCCCATGTTCACGATGTCTTAGACGTCCTTCCATTACTGCACGGCCGACCTCCCCTTCGCCATGCGAGTGTTTCTATCTTCCCTTCCGGTGTTTTCTCCTCGCTCTGTCTGTCATTAATTTTTCGTTTCTCATTCTTTCCGTGCATTCAATTCTCTCGTTTCTCTTTCGCCCACCACGAAAGAGGCTCGCATTCTTGTCGAACTTCTTCGACGCTTCATTCTCTTCTTGATACCCTGCCCGCTCGAGGCTTTTTGATATACTAGACGCCGGTCGTCATTGGAGTTGAGCAGGTCAAGCGTCCATCCAACCCGAATACAAGCCAACTCGGGCAATCCAATAATACTCGTCGCCACGATGCAAGATAAAATCCTCCTCACGTATATCCTCGCCGATCTCCTCTTCCTAGTCAGCGGCGCCCTCCTCGTCATCTTCGCCTTGACGACGAAAGCATCCAATACGTCTACTCCTACCGTCAAATCCGTCGCGAACGAGTTGCTCCTAGAAACATGTCCTCTAAACGGTCAGTCGAGATCCTTGACATTGACAAACGCCAGTACTAATGGGAAATCCAGCGGCGATCGGTAACGCAGTCTTGATCTTCGTGACCTTCTTACTCTCGATCCCAGCAATGGTTCTACCAACCACGAGAGGATGGCTCAAACTCAGCGGATACTTGACTGCCGTTTGCGGGCTCTTCACTTTGATCATCGGTCTGACGATCTGGTTCGAGACCCTCAAGGAGAGAAGTCTCCTCGCCGATGTCTGGGTTGCCATCCCCGCCTCCACACAGAGTTTGCTACAAGAAAAAGTAGGCGACCTATGTGGTATCCTTAGTCCGGTAGCCTGCTAATAACCTCCAGTTCGAGTGCTGCGGCTATGCCAATAGCACCTCACCCCCCTTCGTCGTCGATGACATGTGCCCCAATGCCCAAGTCGCAGCAGCACAAGTAGGTTGCATCGGCCCCTTCTCCAAATACGCCGGTCTCTTCCTCGACGTTGTATTCACAGGAGCATTCGGCATCGTCGGCATCGACGCGGTTGTCATCTTCGCGACGGCGATCTTGCTCAAGGACCGCAAGGAGAAGGAGAGGTATCGTGTCATCGACGAGAAGTCTGGCGCTGGAGCCTTTTAAATCGAAGATCACGTCGAGAGGGCTCGGCGGAGTTTAGATGGGATGATTCATGACCGGATTAGGTGGGATTTGGATACAAAAACCTTTTTTTTGGTTCTTTTTTGGTATCAAACATTGAGTATCTTATTGATGCCTTTCTAGCTAGGCCTAGTTTTTAACGTATAAATGTTTGCATAGAACTATGTTCACCGTGTTCTTTTTGCGGGTGGGTGGGCGAGGTTCCAGTCAAGTGATACTGGCAATCTTTTACACGGTTAGAGATAATGGTTTCCCGATCGGCTAAGACTCTACTGCCTTTTTAAGGGGCACCGAGCCGCTTAACTATAAAGTGGACCAGCTTTCTCCGACGACCAACCATTCTTACAATTCCAGGAGAGGCTTCAAAGCTTGCTTGATTGATTGATGGATATTTTTATATAAAGGCCCATAATCTAACCTGACAGTTCCCTCTTAAGATAGAGAGGGTAGGAATATCAGCTTGATATTTTCCATCAAGGCAAGCCTATTCTATAATCTACCAAATTCCTATATACTGATACAACGTCACTCTCCTCTAGTATCCTCTAGAGCTAATTCTCAAGAAAGAGCACATCAGCTAAGCCCATTTACCCAGCAATGCCATCACCGCCGCTCCCACCAAGACGCAAACCACCATAAACGTCAACCTCCTCGAATCCTTCGTCAAGTCGGGATTAAACAAGAAGTCCCTGGCCAGCAACTCCACCAAGCCGGTGTATATCAGGATGCCCGCCGAGATGCTATCCAGCACCCCGCTGACCACGTTGGCCGTGAAGCTTGCCGGGTTGTATGTCGTCCGCAGCCCGAGGCCGATGGCGATGGCAATGGGGGTGGTGAGGCCATAGCCAGCACACAAGAGCCACGGGAGGAGAGAGTAGCGTTTGGGAAAGGGGATGGCCGACATACGGGCGCCGATGCCCAGGCCCTCGAAGGACTGGTGGAAGACGAGGACGGGGTAGAGGGTGGAGAACTCGGAGCCGGCGGTGCCCAGGTTGAGGCCGATGATGACGGAGTGGAAGATGACGCCGAACTCGAGGATGAGGAAGGCGGCGATCTGCCCGCGGAAGGAGCGCTCCTCCATCTGGGTGACGGAGGGGGCGGGCGTGCCCTTCTCCGAGTCGGAGTCTTGGCCGTCCTTCTTGGAGGGGAGGGGGCGGTCCCGGGCGGTCTTGGCGGCGGCGATCTGGTCGTGCATGTCGGGGTCTTGGTCGCCGGAGTGGAGCTGCGTGTGGGTGAGGGAGCGGCGGGCGTCTTCAGGCGCGCCGGGGTGGTCGGTGATGAGGGCCTCGACGTTGGGAGCGTGGGCGAAGCCGTACTGGCGGTCGACGTATTGCTCGGCCAGGAAGTCCATGAGGAAGATCATGCATACGGAGACGAGCACTATGGCTGGTGGCCAGGAGTAGTCGGCCCAGTGGCCGGTCATGCCCACGCAGGTGTTGGGCCCGATCTCAGAATAGGCGGGATCGAGGAGACTGCGATGGCGGTTAGTATAGGGACGTGGTAGACGGGGAAAAGGGTCCGTACTGAATGAAGGCGGTTGCGATAATGACCCCAGCGCCAAAGTATCGCGCGAAGAGGTACACATAGATATTGATTCGCAGCCACCGCACTCGTGCTGCAAGGACCGGGAAGAACGTCGCCGCAGAAGAGACAATCAGAATAACGAAGAGAGCGGAAACGCGTGCCCCCAGATGGCCATTGTACTCATTCACACCCGCTTGAAGATAGCAGACGACCTGGGTAGGATCTGCCGTGTCGAGATCGACATTGCCGGGGTCGAAATCTGTAGACATCTTGGGCAGGTGGGGAGAGTGCGAGAGTGCGAGAGATGGTTGAGTATATGAGGAAATCTCACGGATCGAAGCAACGGGCGGGACAGGACCAGACCTTTATATGAACATCATTGCAGACTCACGTTTGCGACAAGGGTCATGACACGATAGAATTGACATAATGGGCTTTCCATTCATCAGCCAAAACCCTCTTTGAGGTGTTGCTGGGAGGGCTCATTCGTGCGTATTAGAGAAGGTGGAGTTGTATAGAGAACCTTGATGGGCACCCCCTTAGCTGGATAACCTTGACCTCTTCTTCCACCTTTTGGCTCGCCATCCTAGTCTCCTGCTGGATTACTTGCAGGTCCAAGCATGGGCATACAAATCAGGGCGCGCACAATGGAAATGGCACGCCGATGGCAGGTAGTAAGCGGCAGCCAATGTAATACAACTGATATAAATATAGAAGCGCAACAGAGTTCGCTTCCTCTTTCAATCCGATGCAGCAGGACAAAAGTACGGAGGCTGCAGACGATAATGCAATTAGGTTACCCAGCAGCCACTGCGGTGCCGAGCGATCTGAACGTAGCATTTGACAAATTCGTTACATAATTGTTCGGGTTTGATCAAAATTGGTAACATTGTTTAGTCTTACATATGTCTATACACTCATCGCTTGGCGCCAGAATGAGTCTATTTCAACCTTGGTGGAAACCACGGTCTTAGTCATCCCCCCCTCCTATCTGCAAACATTTTCAAGCTATAACCTGAAGGTTGGCATAGACCTAACAGTGGGATCACATTGTATCCACTCTCCTGTTTTGTTTATCTATCCATCTCAATCTTTGGTCTGCATTTGCGTATTCCGCTTCTTTGGCTCTGTAACGAGTAGAGCAAGAGCAGTCGCAGCAGCGATCAAAGCCGCGCTACAAACAAGGAACACATTCTCTCGATGGCGCAATCCTATCTCGTCATCAGCTTGAAATCCTGGTCAAGGAGTACCTGATCATACCATCTTTGGTGAGCATCAATCCGACAACGACAAAGGCGTTCAACGGGATCCTCATGATGCCATAGATTTTCGCTCTCACTCCATCCTCGATGATTTGCTCTTTCAGATGTGCGATGATCGGGAAGTAGATTCCGCAGCAGATCTCGAAGACGCAGAAGCACCAGAACGTCGTTGCTTCATCGTGCGTCAGGATAGGTGCCATGAAGCAAGCTGCAGCTACGAGGAGAGTGATGGTCAGGAGGGTGGTTGCGGAGGGCACGAAGCGGTTGGCCTTAAGCGAGTTGTGGTAGGTGAAGAACAATGAGCCCTGCATCATGGCGCACATGAGGACGGCGAAAATGATCCCAAAGGGAAGATCGGTCGTCTTGGTTGTGACTGGGCTTTCCGAGCGGGACAGTTTCAGAGCGGGGAATTTGAAGAAGATCCTGGGTTCTGGTGAGCTCGATTCTTGGTCACCCGGAAGTCAGCCTTCACGTCGTCGGAATGGGCTTACCAGAGATACATGGAGCCCTCGAAACAACAAGAAGTAAGGCAAAGTGCCCAAAGACGTTTATCTTTCCGAAAAAATGTTAGCAAGCTTCATTTGAAGGGAAGATGTGGTTCGTCACCTTTCCAGATATACAGGAACCCGTTCTTCTCGCCGGTAACCGACAGCGGGCCGGCTTCTTTCTCTTTGGCACTATCACCATAATTTTCGCTCTTTACTCGTGTCAGCGTACCGAAGAACAATCGAGATACCAGTTTGATTTACCCAGTGGTTTGAGATCAATCCAAAAGCCAAGAATAAACAGACAACAGCAGCCATAAACGGAGCGGTCTGGGTTCCAGTGAAGTCGGCCACCCCCTCCGCAAATACCCCAGCGAGGATAGCAACAACCCCATTCAGCGTCGTCATGATACCAAATATATCGCCTAGAGAGCCACCGATATCATCGATATGGTGACGATGATATTCTGTAACCATCCAGCTCTCGAAGACAGTATACATGAGGGTGGTGGACAGGCCTCCCAGAATCCTCCCGACAAAGAGTATGTAGATCGAGTCAAAAAGTAATGTACAACATGATGCGGAGTAAGAGACACAGAAGAAGAGGCAGGCGGCTTTCCGTCCATAACGGTCAGCCATGGAGCCGATAAAGCTGGCTGAGACTGCTGCGGCGAAGAATCCTGTCGTAAAGAGATGGGCTACAGTCTCTTCGGGGAGGCCCTTTTGATCTACCGTGGAGTTAGCCTTTCGCTATTATCTGGACTTCAAAGCTCAACCGACCTTTGTACATGGTATAGATATACGGGCCCTTTCTCGTTAGCCACGTGGGAGGGTACAATAATGTGGGGAGCTATACCTGCAGCCAGTCTGACCCAAAGACCAGAAGATATACCGGCAAGAACCGTTTTTTGAACTGCCATTTCACGACATCTGCCGCAATCACGGCCTCTTTGGTTGTTGGAGCTGCGAGCGCTTGAGTTCGAGCTGCCTCCCCATTTCGTTTGTGTTGGAGATACCCGAGTAGGATATTTACTACGACAAAAGAAGCGAGGTTGTATTCGTAGAAGCCTAGGTCGTACATTTTTCGTGATTGTATTGAAGAGGGTTGAAGACCGTTGGGATTTCTCTACATTGGTTCTCGGGGTCAAGTATGGGAACTAAGGTTATCTGGGGAATCAAGGTTATCCGCAAGGAGAGAAACACGATGAGACAGATCATTAAGCCAAGCGCAAGGGGGATTCCAATTGGGGAAATGTGGCTACGCAGGCATTTAGGTTCATTCTTGCTCACTCGCTTGGCTTTTTTAGGGCGTCCCCTCTGGTGTTTAACACCCCCGGATTTGCTGCCGGATGCCAAACTCAAGTTCATTTTCTACCTTCATTTTCCCTCTTGAATCTCAATATGGCATCCATCAGTCGATCCGGGAGAAGAGCCATAGCTGTTGCGGCAGCCGTTACCGTGATAGCGACCTTCGCACTATGGCACCAACGGAGTAACCTCCCAGAGCATCCTTTATCATATATCAAGGAGTGAGTAGCACGGAGACCCCAGAGCTGTACCGCCAACTTACTCAAGCAGCACTTTGCCTTTCAAGTCTTCACGGCTCTCTTTCGCGCAGATTGCTAGAAAGCATGGAACAGACAAGGTCACCCAACATCATTATGAAAGGATGTACGAACATACGCTTGCATCGTTGAGAGATAAGCCAGTCAAGATGCTGGAGATTGGTTTGGGCTGCGATATGTCCTACGGTCCTGGAGCTTCATACGTGAGTTGACTCCCATTCACGCAAGGATCACTCGAATAACAAGATTTCAGTATACCTGGTTGGAGTACTTCACCGACGTGGATCTCTACTACATCGAATACGACTTCGAGTGCGCGAAGTTGTGGGAGAATAAGACTTCCAAGGCGACCGTCTTTGCGGGGGACCAGGCCGATACAGACTTCCTTACAACTTTCCTCAACGAAGCCGGTGGCGGTTTCGATGTCATTGTCGACGACGGGGGTCACACAATGCTACAGCAGAAGACCTCCCTACATTTCCTCTGGCCGTCCGTCAAGCCCGGTGGGATCTACTTCGTGGAGGACCTGGCCACGAGTTATATGCAGAACTATGGGGGCCAGCCGGGGGGGAGCGACGACTCGTTCATGGCGGAGGTGAAGGGGATGTTGGATGACATCAATAAGTTTGGGGCGCAGAACACGGGGAGGACTCCAATGGGGAATCAGGTGGCGCGGTTAGAGTTCACGCAAGAGGTCGTTGCGTTGTACAAGGGAGAGGGGGAGGAGTTTCTGTGAGTGATGAGTGGTTGGATGTTCGTGTAAGATACGAGGGGGAAGGGGTAATTGGCGTCATATGGATCAGATTGCATAGGACGTAATAGAAAGAAGGGCTTTGTCTCGCGATAGTTGGTAATCGAAGTTGTACTGGATGTGTTTTAAGTCTCAAATTATATTATATTAGACATCAGTTAAACAAGAAAGGAATACAAGTGGGTCTTCACTAATGAGAGGCGAGCTAGAGGAGGCGGTGGTTGTTCACGAATTAAGCGATATCAAAATGATTCTATATTTAACTTAAGCATTAAAGACCTAGAGAGAATCTGTACATTCTTATTAACGCGAAGAAAACGTCCACTCTCGTCGAGGCAAAAGACGATAAATTATTATATTCCTGCAAGGAAAGGCTGCTTATCCTTTTCCAGTTTAAGCTAGTGGGAAGCCACGACGAGAAGTTAGTTGACGGTATCTTCCTCAGCCCTCGGCTACCTCCCACACCATCATCTCCAATCTCAGATTCTGTACGAATATCATTTTCGATATTAGCTAGGTTTCCACGCCTTTCCCTTTCAAGATCTCCGAGTCCCAAGCTCAACCGACCCCTTGCATTCAACCATACCAGATCACACCACATCACTAGCTCAGGTATCACAGGCAAGCAAGGGCCTCTCGACCGCAGCTCTTGGTACCGGGAAACCTCTCATTCCAGCTACCGGGCGACTCCAGATCTGCTGTTGATCCGCGGAAGCATGGCATATCGTTTCAGCCACCATGGATCTCGATTGGCAAAGGGTGTCGTGAGAATGCCGCTCCCCGCCCACTTCCCTTCCCACTCCCCACCTCCCCCCTTCCAAACCTTATCAGAATGCGAGGGCTGGCAATGACGCGCCTTAGCATATTGCGCGCAGCCGCCAACGGGAGGGAGGGGGAGGGGAGCTCCTCAAGCTAGAGGGAAAAAAAGATACGGAGTTCTCACTGCAACGATGCAAAACCACAGGTTCGTGTAAACAATGTCGCTCTGTGGTGTGGTCTTGGTGCACGCCCAAGGAGCCTCGGGGAAGAAATGGATCTATCCCGTCCTCTGGGTCATTCTCGTCCTCTGGTTCCTAAGGACTACCTACGTTTCCCGTCAACCCGGAGCAGGATCGGTGGACAATGCCCCCACGAAACCCAAAATGACAAAGGAGCACAACACGTCGCCGCCAGTGCACTATGAAGCCAATCCGTTCGCCACCGCAGATGTCAACACGAGCATCAAGGCAGCCGTCATCATCGAGACCCGTCAAACCGCCGCCTTCATCCCTCTGATCCTCCATTTCAGCGCCGTGCTCGGCCCCGACTGGCCTATAATCATATACTCGAGCGAAGAGAACTTCGGCTCCTTCACCACCTCGGACGCCCTGCGCCGATATCGAAAATCCGGCCGCATCATCGTGCGGCCTCTGGCCGATGGGCTCTACTTCCCCGACTGGGCCGCAGTGTCGGAGTTTGTGACCGAACCGTGGCTGTGGGGGGATCTCGCGCCAGCAGAGCACATCCTGATGTTCCAGACCGATAGCATCCTGTGTGCCAACGCGGCCCGCAGCGTCGAGGACTTTTTCGAGTGGGACTTCATCGGCGCGCCGATTGTGATGCAGAATGGGGAGGGGTTCAATGGCGGGCTCAGCTTGCGGAAGCGGAGCACCGTCTTGAGGGTTTTGGAGGAGTTCTCTTGGCTTGATGAACCGGGTCATGGACCGGAGGATCAGTGGTATTATGCTAGGTGAGTTGAGTTGGTTGTGGTGAACACAGTGGGATCATGTATTAATGCCAAGTGTTAGGATGAAGGAACTCCAGGAGCGGGACGAGGGCGCGGGCGTTGTAGAGAACACGATTAAGCTGCCTTCCATGGAGATTGCGAGGACATTTGCAGTGGAGAGCATCGATTATCCGCATCCTCTCGGGCTTCAGTAAGTCTGTCCTGGGGTGAAATGCTATATCGGCTTACTCATGAATCATAGCCAACCCACCCGTTTTATACAACCCGATACGAGAACACTTCCGTTGGACGAGTGGTGCCCTGAGTACAAACTGGCTTCAAACGGAGAGAATTAGGTTCGTTTTAATTTGAATTTAGTTCTGCTCCCTCTTTCTTGGGAGCCTCGAGCTCCACAGATTTTCTGCTGGACTTCATTTTTCTCAAGATCTCTATGATTATTTATGCTAACAAACGCTCGACAGTACTTAAAAAGTTGCGCTAATATATCATCAACTTCGTTAAAAGATGGTTCTATCTAGTCTTGAAGATTGTTCTTGTATACAGCAAGCTAGCAGGATGGAATTTAAAATGAATGAAATATAAACTTACACTTGAAAGTTTGTGAAGAACATAATCTGAAGTCGAATTTATCCTAACTCCCTTTCCCACCTGGCTACGTGTGTCTGGTTATTGCTTCATGTATCCTTATACACTATCCAATGTGCTTAACAAGTGTTGGATATGTGTATTGCCAGCATTTCCCAGGTATTTTGGGTTGTACTAGGCCAAATAGCTGGTTTGAAAAAACAGGAGGGGTTTTCAAAGCGTTAGATTGGTCATATCCAGTTCAACTTACCATATATAAAAGAGTGCTTTCATCCAGGCGTTTGAAAGTATAAGTAACTGCACTAGGATAATTCGCATACTTGTGAAACCGTAACCTCCATGCTCGATATCTTTCAATCTTACCTATAGCAGAGCCGGTGTTTTCCATAAGGGGGTAAGAAGAGCCCTTGCAGAAACCGAGGCGCGAATGACTCAACAAGCAGAGGCCAGATGCCTGAGAGGCTAATACTAATCATGGCAAACAATTCACAGCTCTGAGATCTCCAGTGTGGAAATTCATCATCATCCCTTGAGACCTTGTCGCTCCACCATCTAGAACTCAAGGGCGAACCGTCATCATTCCTGAAGACCACCATTTCTTAAGACCTTTTGGTCCCCCATGGCGGGATGGATCGCTCCTATTCAATCCCACAAGATGTTTGACCGACTCTCGGACGTTATAATCCAATATAGGCGATACCACATCCTGATCGCGGTCTTGGTGTTTTTGTACTTTCTGAACTGGGTAGAGTCGATGCCACGTTCGTTCCATGTTTCTCCGACGTTTCGGTTCGGAAGTGGCATTGATGATACCCCAGATACAAACACAGAGATATCTCAACACCACCAAGGCAACGATAGATTTGGTTGGATGCCATGGGGCAAAGCAAAAGAGACCCTCCTCGTCGGGCTGCCGAAACTGTGCAAGGAGACGAATTGGACGCAGGGTCTATGGCTGCATTGCCATAGTTACTGCGGAGAGAATAAACAATCCAGCTGTGGAGGAACCTCCAACGCTCGGAACCGATACCAAACCTGCCTCAGACTTGCAATAGATGCAGGTGCTAGTCTGATTTTATCATCCGTCACCATGCGCTCGGAAGAGGACATACAAGCTTCGGGGGTGGGCCAGAGCTTCTGCCCCGAGAACTTCCTAGACGTTGCCTATCTCCAAGAGGAGCTGGGACAGAAGTGCCCGCAACTGCGAATCCGGACCTGCGACGATCGCTCTGGCATCGAGACTGTCGTCCAGACGGCGCCTCGGACTTTCCAAGACCAGCCGAACAGCAATGGCACGTTTCGGAAGATGATCCACGCGGCACTTGCGGAATCGAAGGTCGATCTCGCGAGTATCAGCGATGAGGATCCGGTGGTGGTGAGCTATGGCGATGCTTATATTGGTTGGGACTACAAGGCGGCGGGGGAGCTCGCTACGATCCGCAAAGCGCTGTTCAAGGTGATTCAGTACAACGAGACCCTTCAGAGCTTGGGTTTGCAGGTCTTGAAAAGTCCACAGTTGAGAGGGGGTGACTTTATTGGGGTCCACCTGCGAGCAGAGAAGGATTGGCCGGCTGCGTTTGGTTCTCCGGCAGACCAGATGCGGTTATACACCGAAGAAATCCTGAGAATTCGAGATTCCATCTCGGACAGCATCAGGACGGTCTATATCAGTTGCGGGGATCTAGCCGCTATCCAGACCTTCCGAGAGATGCTCGAGCCCTTGGGATTCATTGTCCATGACAAGTGGACCCTCTCGACCCAGAATGAGACCATGAGGGCGCAGTTTGATCATTTGGGATTCGACGGGAATGGTATTGTGGAATACCAGATCCATCTGGGAGCGAAATTCTGGATGGGACTACTGTCCTCCTCGATGTCGATGGTGATTGCATATTCCAGAGAGGTCGAGAGCAGCCATGATTTCTTGGAGGACTTTATCTTCTCGGGAAGTAGTGTAGAAGGGGCAATCACGGTGTTTCCGAATTCGCCGGCGATCAAGGGAAACAATGTGACGAAATTGATGGTTGTTAATGGATGGGATATTTCCAGTAGATACCCATAGGCATTTATATCCTCGTGGTTTTGTAGTGGTAATACTTAGACAGAGATTCTCGAGTCGTGAAGTGAAGGTGTTGTTAGCGGACTCCTTTATGTCGTCTATACTTCGCCTGTTTAGAGTCGAGACCAACGATGACATAAGCTAACCGGTTGGCTTCGGTTCGTGCTTCCAGACCCTGACCCCAATAACGAATCGAAACCCCCTCGTTTATACGGAGTTGCCACTTCGTATCGGAGTCTTGCCTTTTCGTCTCTTACCAGAATCTCAAGAGGACCCAATCGAACCATGTAAAGTGGACTCAGAGGAAAGCCTGGTGACCGACACTTAGCTATAAATAGCAAAAGTGTTTTTAAGAATCTTAAATAAGCTTATTACGGCGAAACCTTTTTTGAACAAGGATCTTTTTATGCTTACCCTCTCAGGTAGACTACCTTCGCGCGGTATGGGATCGACTATAACTGCTGTACCTCACGAGTACCGCAGGAGCAGGCACAGCTGAAATCCGCCTATGCTACTGCACTGTCCCATTGCGACTACATACGGTACAGTACTTGATGCTAATATAGATTAACTGGGTCATCTAAACCTTGGCGTGTAGCCGATGGCACTCTTTGTTAGCCGTTGACTTTAGGCTTGTCTTAGCCGAGTGTTGGATCAGAATTTAAATGCATATATCAAGGCCTTGAAATTCTTACTTAAGCAGGAAGAAATATACCGTGGGCTCTTAGCCATATGGTATTAGCTTACCTGAAGTTGAGGCAATTTTAACGACATGGCATAATTTCGCTCCCCTTTATCGTGTATCAATGGCCCACTGTTTCTTCTCCTGATTGCTCATTTATGCTTCTTTTTTAATCTACCGTCCGCATCCTGGCAGGAAGCGTGCATGCATGCTAGGGTGGAGCAATCAGCGAGAGAGCATTCGCTGAACTCGAGATGCTAATCTCAACTGGGTGGCATTGGAAAAAAATGGCCTCCTTGCCTCCGCTAACCTTGCTTTAAAAGCCCCTAGCGTATCTGTTCGAAATATATTGCCAAATATCGAAATTCAGTATCTACATCTCCGTTTGAGTGAAGCTATCGCGATGAGGGGGGTTTTGCAGAGCACGCTGCAGATTCCACAATGGATCAACTGGAGGCAGATCTTCATTCTCTCGATCTGTCTAATGAGCTTCCATTTTCTCTTCCTCAACGTCGGCACCCACAGCCAGAGAGATGCGGCTGCGACTCCCGCGACTCCTGAACCAGGAAAGCAAACCCCAAATGCACCGCACGACACAGCTGCTCAGCTGAAAGATGGCGAGGGTCACACGATACCGCAATTTGATTCCCCATCTTCGGATTTGAAGAATGTGGAAGAGGAAAAGGGAGGGAAAGGGTGGCCTGTATCTCCTCCGTTCCCTGACGATGCCATCCCCAACAACGAATATGTCGCAATTTGTCTATCTCTCAGAGATCAAGCTCAAGATTTGACGGAATCTCTTGTACACCACTACCACCACCATGGAATCCGCAGGTTCTATATCATGGACGATGGCTCGGTGCCTCCAATGTCATCGTTTGAGTATCCAGGACTCCCCCGATCGGCTTTGACATTCACATACCAAGACAGAGCGACACGGGTAGAGCATATGCAGACAACGTTCTACAACTGGTGTATCGAACGGTACCGAGAGAAGCATACCTGGATTGCGTTCTTCGATGGGGATGAGTTTCTGGAGACGCCTGGGAACGAGAGCTTCCAAGAGGTGCTGGAGAGCTTCGAGAAGAATGAGACTGTCGGCGCACTGGGCGTGAAGTGAGTAGTCTCCTCCCAACCTCTCGTCTCTAAGCGGCATCTGCTGTGACATGTCGACGTTTTTGCGACATCGGCGAATAACATGGCTAACCTCTTCCCAGTTGGAGAGTACATACCTCGTCGGGTGTCCTGACCCGGCCAGAGTCCGCTCGGAAAGCTTTCGACGAGTGTGCTTCGGATGGCGCAGAGGGTTCTCTTGCGTTGGGGAGAGACGAAATCAACACGCATATCAAGTCTATCGTCAAGACTTCGCACGCCGGTATATGCGTGAATCCCCACAAGTTCGAAACCACGATGGGATCGTACACAGTCGGCGAGAATGGGGATGTGATAGATAGCGTTGCATTTCGAGCACCGATTACACGGAAGCGGCTCGCACTACATCATTATGCGATCAAGAGTAAGCAGGAATTCGAGGAGAAGTTGCACAGGGGGAACGGCATGTCGGACTCACAGTCAAAAGAGGTCTGGGAGAAGGTTGAGTACGAGATGCCGAAGGTTCGTTGTACAGAATTGGTCAATTACTCGCCGTAATTGGGAACCGAGTATTTGAAGTAAATGTATTTTTATATATATGAGAAGGACATTGTACATAATTATTACAGTAGACACGAGGTGGAAATAGAAGTGTATGATCTACATCTTCATGGGTGAGAGAGCCGCATCGTGACAGTGTATCGCAGGGCAGATAGATTTCTGGCAACACCGACAGGCTTTTCACGTAACCTCTGGTGCATTTCTCAAACAAGCCCCCGTTCCTCCAATCCATAGACCCAGTAAAGGGTTGTGCGACTCCTGTCATAACTGGTATCAGTGAAATATCTGCAGACCATCTATTTGATCCGCGACATTCAAGAAGGGTGTGAGGCCAATAGAGCACGGGTCTCTTCCCTCTTCCCTGGAGGTGTCTCCGTGTCGGCCTGACTCTCCAACCTTGTATATACACTTCGCTGATTTGTGTATTCCGAGTAACAGACCCATCCGTCATGGGTCGTATGCCGCCATCTCAGTGCAATTCTCGTGCGGAAACTCATACTCCATCCTGTTCCAAAATTCGTCGCTTTTTGGATCATCCATCGCGTTGCCTCGCTGGATCTTGGCTTCATACTCTTCCCGGCTCTTGAGGGCATAATGGTGCAGGCCAACTCGGGTTCTCGTAATGGGCGAGCGGAAAGCAATCGTATCAATCACGTCCCCGTTCTCGCCCACGGTCTGGGCCTCGTCCAGGAGCGCCATTTTATGGGGATTGATGGCTCCGGAAAATTTCGACGTCTTCACAATCGACTTGATATGGACGTTATCCGAATGTTCGTTGTTATTCTCCATGTTGTCCCAATGACACGTAGTGAAGCTCTTGCGAGCGGATTCGGGTCTTTTGAGTAGACCACCAGAGGTGTGCATCCGCCAGTTGACGCCTAGAGCACCCACCGTGTCGTTATGTTCGAAGCTCATGAGAACTTCTTTCAAGGTCTCCTTTCCTGGCGTCTCGAGAAATTCGTCTCCGTCGATGAAGGCCATCCAAGTGTGTAAACTCCCGTACTTTTCTATACATCTGCCATAAATGGCAAGCTGCCTGTAATGATTGCCACCGAAAGATTCGGGGTCTTGGTAATCGAAGGTCAATATCGTCGAAGGCACACCGTAGTCCGGCATGGATGATAAGGGGGGCTCGGAGCCGTCGTCCATAATATAGATGCGATTGATCCCAATATGATGATGATGATGGATGAAAAACTCGGGAAGGTCCAAGGGCTGGTTCTTGACCGACATGCATATCGCAACGTACTCGTCCTGTGGAAGTCCATCGTCTGGGACCGCACCCGTGAAACTCCCCGGGTGGGCTACCTCCTCCAGAGCCACATCCTCCGTATGCGATTTCTGGTCGTCAAATTGATAAGGGGCCGGCGGGTCGCTGTCTGCTGGAGTTGTATGCTCGGGCTGGGCGAGATCGTTCGCGCCCTTGGATTCCGCTGTGGATATCTGGACGGGCACCTTCTGGAACCTCTCGGGATTCAAGAGGAAATGCAAGAATATCAAGGCCGATGTTAATATCAGAATCACCCGCCAGTTCAAGCGACCGAGAAAGCTCAGCGCTGCGGTGGTATGTCGCGACATGGCAATGACACCTGTGGCCTCGAGAGCTTGGTGTTGGTGAAGCCACTCAATCGAAAGGCATTCCTCCGAGGATAAATCGGCCTCCTTAAATGGGGTAATCTGAAAGATCAGACAACAGCTTAAAAATAAACCATCATGGGTTTTTGAATCCTGCTCCTGAAGGGGGTTAGCTCCGCGGGGCTTTACAGTCGCCAAATACGGTAGTGCAGTGCAAACAAATTTCGGACGAATCACCAAGTATTTATCCGCTGTTATTCCTATCTAGAATAGCGCGCTTTAAATTGCTACCGTCAAGCCTACGTGAACAACACAAGTCCGTTTTCCTTCTTCCCTCTCGTGCTTACTCGACTGTGCCTCCGTGTATACACCTGTTAGGTCTAGACCTCGCTTCGGCTCCGAGAGGCGTGGTTGACGGAGTTGCAAATACACAATATGTCGGCGTAAAGGTGAGATGTAGCTTGGCACATCCGCCAGCCGAAAAGGGGCTATATAAGGGCTATAAAAGGGCTATATGAGTACTCCATCAGGTCCAACGTGGCTCAGTCCTGGATTATGCGCCGCTTGACTCTATGAAAGGGATTAAGCATTGCAAGATGCAGCATGATTGAGTACCGCTTCGAGAGCACCGGCTTGTGAGCAAATCACTCCTGCATCGGTATTCCAAGGAGGCCCTGTCAGCCACCATTGCATCTCTAATTTCTAATTCCAGCCTCGGCCACTCGCTGCTCGTCCTCGTATTACTCTTGTGAAATCCCAACGCCTTCCCGGCCCCCTTGCCCCTGATAAAGGCATTTAGGCTTTCGAGTATTTTCTGCTGGTGCTACTGCACGTTCCCCCCTTCCACCCCTCCGTCACCGTCTCGCTCTTCTGGTGTTTTGGTGTTCTCATCAAATTCAAAGAATGCCCCTTGGGCAGCTTTTCTCCAGTTGAAAGCTCTGCTGCGAAGATGGCCCTCTCAACCTCCTCCCTCCTTCTCACGCTCTATGTCACCTGCGAAACCATACGTGCCAGCTACGCCTACTACGCCTTCCATAACTATCCCCAAATTTCTGCCTCGGCCATCGCATTTCTCTCCGAAGTCCTCAAGCTCTCGATCGCGGTGTTTTTCTTGCTCAGATCGCAGCAAGGCTTTTCGGTCGGCCTGCTGAAGAAATACTACAATTCCGCCCACAATGGAGAAATCGATTACAGGAGGATCTTGAGATACGCCCTTCCAGCGGCGCTCTATCTCACAAACAACCTTATCTACTATACCGTTCTGCCGCTCACCTCACCGAGTCTCCTCCAAGTCTGCGTCTTAGCCAAACTCCCTACGACCGGAATACTTCACCACTACATGGTCAAGCCGCAGCACAACCGCTTCGCCTGGTTCTCGCTCCTTTTTCTTTGCATTGGGTTGGGCGTTTTCAACATCCCGTCGAAACCTTCGGCATCCACCGGGGAGGCCGTAGCAGCATGGTATCTCGCACCCGTCGCCGGGTTTATCATAGCCTGTCTGTCGGCCCTTGCTAGCATTAGCACCGAGACTTCGACGAAGGAGGGGGATTTTTGGGTGTCGCAGGCTTATCTATATACTTGGGGTGTTGTCTTTGCCATAATTTCGTACCCGCTGCTCCCTTCGAGTGGGCGCCAACAGGAGCCCGATCACTCTTCCGGTCCGTCGGGAATGTTCATGGCGGTCATCGGCCTCGTCACGGTGACTTCGGTGACTGGCCTGGTCGTTGCTGTTGTTCTTCGTGCGCGAGATAATATTCTCAAAGTCATCGGGACCGCTGCCTCCCTGGTGACCGTTGCCGTGAGCCAATTCGTGTTGCTGCCGGAACTTCGGGCTTCTACATTTACACCGTGGAAGGTCTGTGGAGGGTTGATTGTGACAACGAGTACATGGTGCTACAACCATTACAGTCAGGAGCCGTGGCTCTACAATTCCATCGATGAAGAGTCTCCAACAGCCGACGATGAGGCGGAGAAGGATTTTGCACAAGTTCCAGAAGCGGAAGAGTCGATCTTGTCACTTCGGCCCAGTGCAACAAAGATTGCCGGGTGTGCCGTGGTTACCGCCTTTTTAACTTGGGAAGTGTACTTGAGATCTGAGAACTGAGGATTCATGGAAGGGCGGAAAACTGCACAGATGGTGTACGGAGTTACGGAGTATACATATCACGGGGACAAGTACTCGCATCCACGATATGTTGAGATTGCGATTTTGGGACAGATGTTTTCCCATGGATACAGTAGGATACAGGTGTACATATAGAGTTGGATGTGATACGGCGGGCATGCTTATTGTACAATTGAAACAGCTGCAGCATTTATATTCGCCATCGATATTATAAGTTATGTAGAAGATACAATTTTATTCCAAAGATCTTTAAATGAGGTCTTGGAGTGATGAATATGCGTTGGCTTAAGCTCAATGTGAAACTCCAATTCCGCAGAAGAAAAGCTTATTTCGCAAGAAACTGAATCTGGATCATAGCCTCTCTACGGAGCAGTTGAATCCTCACATAGGGCCAACCAACCGGAACTTCAACATTCTATCCGAGGGACCTAGATGAAAAAGACACCCAGCCGAGGCGGCATATCTTATAGATCCCTGCGAAGCAGATCACTTTACATACCAAGTACTACGAAGTAAGTTTTACTTTGACTATGGTCAAAGTATATATTTCTTGGTCCGGAATTTATCCACTTCACGCTCCCCCTACAAGATGCTTCCGCCAAACTAAAAGTCTAAGACAAAAGGAGCCAACACCGAAGTTCCACGACTTTGCTCCCGCGAGCAGACAAAGTAGTGATTGGCAGTCCTGTCGAGCATTACCAGATACGGACGAACTGGCATGAAAATCTCGAAACTCCTTTTGCCGCTTGGTTGTAAAAGGGGGTTATCTTAGGGCCGTGGCTTGTTGTACCTCCCGCAGGAGATTTCCAATGGCGTTCTGTCCTCTCCGAAGGTTTCTAATTGGGTTTTACCAAAGAACGCCCCATAACGCCTCGCGACACAACACCGATTACCGACGTCGATTTTTATATTTCTTTCAAGCTGATATTACGATATGCACATGTGCCTTACTCCTTCGGTCGAGTATGTCCACAAGGTAAGCAAGCTTGCTTGGTTTATGAATGGAGCCGAATCCTTGCACCAGTCCATTCCAGGATCTCACTCCACTCCCTAATCTTATTTTTAGCCGCTCCGCCCCTGGGGCATTGCAGAGGGGTGGAACGAAACGAGCTACCGGTAAGGTGCTTTTTTTTTGGTTTCTTGGGGCCCTGCTTTTTACACCCTGATTTCCACCTCACGAATATATTCGAGTATGAGTTTGTCGTTGGGGGCATACCGGTTTTGAAGTTGCAGTCGCTACTCCTCCTGATGGATTCCTCGCTCCCCGGATCGTCAACACATCACTATAACCCCGTTCCGATATCTGAAAAGCTCCAATTGGATACCAGCGTGGAGCCGGAGAATATATTGCCATGTCATCATGATGGTTATGAGGGTCTCTCAACCTCGAATCGCTACTTAATGGACACTGTATCACACACCATCAAGAGCTTCCTACACTCTCTCATCCCCAGCTTCGCACAGCGGGCCCCGAGCCCCCCGCATAAGGTTTACAAAACAGCATGGCTCGATGGACTGCGGGGCGTCGCCTCCTTGATGGTGATGTTGCATCATTCAAGTTGGCTGTGGTATCCCGAACTCAGTCGAGGGTGGGGGAGCAGTCCGGACAGCTACCACTTTGTGCAATTGCCGGTCATTAGAATCTTCTACATGGGCTCTGCGATGGTCGCCATCTTCTTCGTCATTTCGGGGTTCTCTCTCAGCCACAAGGCTCTTGGGTTGATCCGCCATGGACGATACGCGGAGTTGCTCAGTTCGCTGGGCTCCTCGACATTTAGGAGGGGGATGAGACTGGTCATACCACCAGTGGTGCTGACCTTTTTCATGATGCTCGCGACGTACATGAATTGGTATGGGAAGGGCGATGGGGCGAGGGAACCTCCTCACTACGATACCTTTTCGCAGAACTTCTGGCATTGGGCGCACACGGTGATGGATATATCAGATATCTTCCGGCCCATGGATTACCCAGGATGGTATAATCCGCCATATGATACCAATCTCTGGACCATAGACGTTGAGTGGCATGGTTCGTTGGTCATTTTCCTGACGCTCCTGGGTCTGTCGAAGGTTCACGCCAAATTTCGTCTCTTCATGCTCGTTTGTATCCCCATTTGGCTCGAATACCGAGTGCACACGCATCTGTTTCTTTTCATGAGCGGTGTTTTTCTCGCAGAGCTTCACCACATTCGTGAAGACCGTCTTTCAGAGCCCCAGACCCCAAGCAACCAAAGACTTGTAGAGAAGCTTATGGCCAAATTGCCGCCCAATGTTCAGCGGGTACTCGAGCAGCCGCGCACGACAGTCATTTTCTGGTCTGTAAATTTCGTCGTCGCTATTTACCTTCTCAGCATGCCTCTTCTCGGGGCCGGGGGCGCATCATCGCCTGGATACATTTGGTTGGCTTCCATGATCCCATCACAGTTCCTCGCCCCATTTGTCGAAGATCACTTTTGGATATTCCTCGCTGCGGTGCATTTTATCTTCACGGTCGACAATGCTCCTTTTCTGCAAACTATTTTTACGACGCCGGTCGCACAGTATTTGGGCAGGGTCGGGTTCGCTCTGTATTTGGTTCATGGGACTTTCTTGTATACGATAGGATGGAATTTGTCAGCCAGAATTTTGGATATCACGGGGAGAGAGGCTGGCTTCCAATATGGGAGTGGTGTATTTTTGACGGTTTGCATTTTGTATCCTCTCATCTTTTGCACGGCGGATTTCGTGTATAGACAGGTGGATGTTAAGAGCGTCACCTTTGCGAGGTGGCTCCACACCAAGGTATCGATCTAATTTGGGTTGTTGGATACATATCCTGTTATATATTAGACGGTTCCTGTGGTTGTTGCTCGGGTTGATCAGGCGGTTCATCTGATCACTTATGTTTTTATGGCATTTATATGGCTATCTAGGGATCAAACCCCTATCGAACCCAAGACATTTCAATATTTTAAGTAGCGATATGACAGTAGATATATGAAGAATTGGATAAATGATCCATGTTTCCTTGGTCACAAAGAGCTTGTGACATTGTTTACTCCAATCTGATTCCGATATATTCCAGGTTGAAGACTATGAAATATGGGGTTCAAACAGAATGCAATGTAAGTTACGCACCTGTAAGAGCTCTTGACTGGAGAGATCTCCTGCCATGCATACAACGCTGAAGAGGTTATATTGAACACCTGCCGCTTGGCTACTCGCCTAGATATATTCGTGTAATCGCTTAATGCACCATTCATTATGCATTACACTTCCTCCCAAGCCATTCACTCACCTCCGAATACAGCCCCACAGCTACGCTCCCCACCGCATATCACTTCATATACCATTTCCTCTTCAAAGAGCGACCACTGATTCCAAAACAAAAGGGTCAAGCGAGACTCTACGTCCTTTACTAGACAACATAGTCATTTCCTCTGTGCAAATTGTCTTTGAATTGTATAGGCTGGGTTATACTCTCGCGTAAATTGTTCCTATCAGGTGGTTAGATATATCTACTTAGTGGAGGTAGCCAACTGAAATGCTCCTCTACTTTTGCCTTTAATTTACCTACATGTCTATGACTATTCACCGTGGAGTTTAAATTTGCATTTAAAGCTAGGACTCGGTATATGGTGCTTAAGTACGAAAAATGTCTGACAGGACAGGCGGGGTCTTATATATGGCAGTTGCGATTCGATATTTAGACTTGATAGGCTGATGACTAGTTTTTGTAGAGCTTGCTACTTTTTTTGTTTCTTTTATTCTCTGCTTGCGAGATGAATCCGCTCTAGACATGGCTCCTTCTTCGTCTGCTGAAGATAACTGTTAAGTAAATGTAGTGTTTGAAGCGATTTTAGCACTTGCATTAACATGATTTAAAAATCTTGATATCGCCTCGATGCTAAAACACAACCCCAGCCTTGATAAATAAGAAGACACCTCCTAAATCCGTACACCCAACATATCTAAACCCCACCACGAACTGAAATATCCAGGTCCCCATCTCGATCTCTGATATCCCTATATTTCAAAGACAACACCACCAAAAACCCTTCTTGTAGTGACGAATGAATGAGAGATCCCCTCCCTCAGCCGATGACTACGATATAGCGGATTCCTTTCTATGATCTGTATACCACTTAATCCAATATAAAGGAACCATCTGAGTGCTTATGCACTTCTAGTCAACATTCCAAGAGGCGGCAATTTAATGAATGATACCTTAGTAAGGACGAGAAAGCTATCTTCAAGCTTGTATAAACAACCACCCCAGTCCATTTAAGTTTACATGTTTCGGTTAAAACCAACCAAACATGCATCAACCGCATCAATTATAAACGAGAGAGCATCAGAATACGGTGAAGCAACCTAGAGTGAGATTGCATTTCTTATAATAGCCAAGGATCAACGCCGAGGGTATATGTCCACAAACAACTTGGAGAAACAAGCTTCTGAAAAAAGATTGTCGAACGACCGGCACAAGTTCAAAGAAAAGCTGCCGCAAGATGATGGTTCTCTAGCCATAATTACAACTTAAGTTTTTCTAGATACTCAACAAATCTCTACCGAGAGGATATTAGGGCAATGAAATGGGCTGCACCTGACAAATTTTGGAACAGGCACTGAAAAATTAGGAGATGAGCTCATTAACTATATACTCACGTATGAGGAGCAATCAGCAGGCAGTTTACCCACTGAATAGTAAAGTCTGTAAAAAATTCGTGCAATAATAACCGTATTCTTCTACCAAGAATGGCCATATTCATCTACAAGGCAATGGCAAAAGCCACAGCACCAACGGCTGCTAACCCCCCGAACCCAGCACGAACCATCTGCCCCGCACTCTTCGTAGTTGTCGCCGAGCTCGAGCTACTCGACGAGGTCGAGGACGAGCTCGAACTCGAGGTCAGATTGGGAGAGAGCGTGGAACTGGCCGCCGCAACCGAAACGCCGGTGTTGTTGGTGCAAACGCCGCTCGCGGGAGACGGGGCCGTACTCGAGAATGTAATGTCAGCACAGTTGAACAGACCTCCGGTTCCACTGTCGCCGTTGGTGATGACTTGGATGGTGGCGTTGGTGCCGTCCGTGATGTTCAGGTCGGAGGGGAGGGTGAAGCCGGTCATGCAAAAGGCGCCGAGACCTTGTTCGCTGAAGGTTGGGCGGATGATGGTGTTGAAGGCATCGCCGACGTCGTTGCCGAAACCGATCAGGACTTCGATATTGGTGCTGATATGTCCCATTGTCAGGGCGATTTCGCCACCGGAAATGGGCCAGATGGTGCGGTTGGAGGAGACGGTATCTTGAGAGCCACAAGGGAAGTTGCTAACTATGAATACTGTTAGAATGGTGGCTTCTGGTTGAAACTACGAGGGAAATGGGCCTCTCAGTGACATGTATGATTTTACAGATAATGATATTTGAGAATAGCCAAGGAAACAGTTATAGGAAAGGAGTACTTACGTAGCTCTTCATCGAATCCACGTGCTGCTGGATAATCGAGGTTGAAATGTGCAGAAGCAGTTGCTGCAAGAGCAGCTAATGCTGTTATTGAATATCTCATCTTGAATTATGGAGAGTTTTATTGCAAGCTGATTATAATGAGCTTCCGTTGTTGTTCATGAGATATCGACTAAGTGACTAGGAAGTGGAGGGAAAGATGAGTTATTGTAGCCGAGGGGTATCAATTTTGGATGTCGGAACAAGCAATCGGAAGGCGAGACGGTGAGTCTTTATGCGGTTCAAAAGCTTCTCAATGACAGCTGCAGCTAAAGGCCCGAGCTCAAAGGCATACATTCTGTACGGACGGAGGTACTCCATCCTTACGCAGCCTCAGTCAGAATCCCGGAACGGCAGATCGGGTTGTCCCTATCTCTCATGAGGCACCGCATCCTAACCTGCATATCCATCCCAGAATACCAGCTCAATTCCAGCTCTTTTGTGTGAAAGTAAGCGGGGGGAGGCGGACAACTGAATTAAGCGATGCCAAGACGTCCATTGTTAGACTCGGCTATGTGAAAAGAGTGAGCATATATGGGCAAGATGGCGGGTAGCGGCTTCAAAAACAAGCTCATGAGGCTTGAAGCATATATCAAACGGAAGCAGACACATAAGAGAAGTAGTTCACCCATGTCAAGCATATAATTCTCACCAGTTCCAAGTTCCGGGCGTCTCTCGAATAGCCTCAAAACTTCGAGGAAAAGAAGCCGGCTTCAATTTTCTCTTGGTCCGCTTTACTCTCGTGGGGAAGTTTCAAACAAGCTCAATCAGGAGCATGCTTCCGTTGGACAGACCGGCCCCTCCTCGGAGCAGGGGCGTTTCCCTACTCTCTTGCTTTGTGGGAGAGCTTGACAAATGCTTGAAGATGCTATGCTTACTGGTGGATAAGGTGAAGGAGAAGGATGAAGCACGGTCCATCGAAAGAAAGCTCTTACCTCCTGGACGTCATCAACCTCCTCGTGGAACCTATACGCAGTGTATTTATACTGTATGACCTTCGTTTGCAATTCCAAGACGAACGACCTGATAGCCTTTCACTAGTGTTCGTGCTACTCCAGCAGTGAGTCTTTGAGGTTTGACTAGAAATAGTACAATAAAGTGGGATGAAGATCGGCTTCGAGGTTTTATTTTCTACGTCCGTAGAGCTTCAAGGCTTCACCAAGTATCCGATCAACATCGTCATCGCGGGAACTATCCGTCCAAGTTGGATGCCGATTCTGACAGTCGGGAGACCCTCTTCTGCCAAGAGATGTTGCTGAGGGGAATTGAGCACGTTTCTGCCCCTCACCTCCGCTCCCTGTCTAGCGTCGTTCTACTCCGGAGCCCCAAAAATGGTCAAGGAACAATTATTTCAAAGGGTTGCATGAAGGCCAAAAGCTTAAGCGGCGGAAAATATAGATGATGTACTGGTTTAGAGACAATTGTCCTCTTTGCTTCGCGAGGGAGGACATTTGATACTTAGGTCACATTTTCTCATGCATTTGCCACATTTGCCCAGCCATTATTAGACTTACACAACAGCACTCTCGCTTGCTAAAAAAGTAAACAATTACCTAGGTAGTAAAAGCGGATGACTGCTTAATTTCTACTCTAGAAACTAAATGTATACAAGGCTTAAGCGCGAAACTAAACAATACCAGGACCGAGGGCCCTCCTCTATTTCCCTCCCATGACAGCAGTACCCACTGCAGTGTCCCAAACTCCGTTATTCATAAATCATTAAAGCGTAATTTCCTAATGCTCTGACGAGACGTATCGTCCCAGGACCAAACTTCCCAAAAATGTTCCACCAAGGACCGAGAGGAAGTAGCCGACGTTCATAGTCATGACAGCTAACATACTGCAAAACCATTAATGCGGTCCCGAGGAAATTTAGGAAAAGCGGATAGAACTTACAGCAGATAGCCAACTCCAGCAATAACCGTATCCATCGCAGCGCGAACCGGGTCAACAGTGATCCTCCATGGCCGAACGCCCATACTCCTCTTCTTCACCACCATTACTTCTTCCTCTACACCATTTTCCGTCAAGATCATCCGTTTACTATCACTATCCACGGAAAGACGTTCTGCCTTGGGAAGTTTCCCAGCCACTGTGACATATCTCCGATTGAACTCGGCATCCATCCACGCCGTCTCCCTCCATGCTTTTACTGCGAATAACGCCCGGAATACCGTAGCGAGGAAGATTAGAAAAATGCAGGTTCCGGCATATTGACCGATGGTGGTTGGAGTCCACGCATTCGACCAGAGAGTTGTAGTTGTAGCGGCGAAGAAAGACATCGAAGAGTCAGCCATTGTAGAAGTGGTGGTTGAGGACATATCCATGATTCTAGCTGGTTGGGGGGTATAGTGGTGGTAATAGAGTGTATTGATGTGATGGGAGTGGGAGGAGGAGCAAGAGGAGGAGCAAGAGCGAGATAGTTTTATATATACGACTCGCAGATTCTTGTGGATGGCTTATGGGAACGACGGTTGATGGTTGAAGAAAGGTTTGCTGTGAGATAACTAATTCGATTGCTTGTGTGGGTAAGAACGATGGAGGTCAGGTCAAGCCCTTATTAACTTTTCAAGACGGGTATCTCGATGAAATATTGAGAAAATATGAGGTAGATAGTCGAGGAGTGGAGAGAGGCACTGTAGCACATTGAACTTCAAACTTGTTGGAGTAATGCAAACTTCACTTCGGGTCAACAGCTCACAAGAGGGGTCGTTAAAGAGAGGTGGGATAGGTAAGCCAGGATGGGGGTGGCCCGGCGGTCAGAGGCTGCATCAACCATCCGGAGAAGAATCTTTCTCAATGGCTCAACTGCAATTGGCGGTGCATGACAAGCTCCGAGTTCGAAGATAGATACCTTCTCAAATGTGCTCAGACGCTTGCCCGCTTAAAGCCCGGGAGCCATGCTGCTCTAGACGGATTGTTTTCGTCACGTGAGTCTAGAGAGAGTTCTTCAAGCAAGACACTATTCGACCAACTATGGCACGGACATTTTTATCGATGGCAGTTGCGTGTGGAGGGAGATACAGACAAAGATTGCCATGGCGTATCAAAAAAAGTTCGAAAGGAAGAGAACAACGTGTGGATGTTTCGAGAGTTTTGCGAGACTGGCGAGAGTGATATCATGTGACAAATCTCCGGTGACCCCTTTTTAAAAGCAGCTCTGCCCGGCCCGAGAAGCGAGGTTCATATCCGACCTCTACCCATGTCGCCGCTGCAAGCTATCCGGACCCGTGCAAACAACTTGCTCACTTCTCACTTGCTCTCTCGCTCGATATCTGGATCTCTAAAACTCTCTCGATTCCCCTCCGCTCTTTCGCTAGCAAGGGCTAGATTCTCCGGCCGATCTCATATACGCCCTCTACTATTCGTAACATGTAGGCCCGCTTGAAGTTCCCAGATCGTTATGCCTGTACGCGAGGAGCCGCTGACCGGATGAGCTCGTTAAACTGGACTTGGCCATGAAGTTGAGTCTATTTGCGGTAATTGTGGATGAGAACGTCTTGGCAATGTGCATATCAAAGCTTGTACCCTAACGGTGGAATTACGCACGAGTGACAAATCCCATCTACAATCTACCTCGATCTTTCGCTCTTTCCCTCTTTCCCTCTTCTCCTCTGTGCTACGTGCCGGCCACATGAGCTCTCTTTTAGATATTGACTTCTTTACCTTACACGGACCGTTAGCCCATCTCATGAGGTTCATTTATTGAGATCCTAACCACCCTTTCCCTCTCCGAGTTGCGGTGTTGCCTCACTCTGTCAAGATGTCGTCGATTGTCGTCAGGCACGATCATGATACCATGGGCGGTGCCATGGTCATGAATGCAGGAGTGCCTGGTCTTTTCTACATGCAACAAATCTTCTGGGCTTTCGTGGGTACCGCCATTGCTGTTGGCACCTTACTTAATATCTTCAACAATCTCCTCTATCGCCAGCGGATCTCTGCATCGAAGAATAGCGCCACAGCTGCAAAGCTAAAATCACTCATCTTCCAATCTCAAGCAACCCTTGCCGCAATCCTTCGAGAATATAGCTATTACAGTCCTCCTTTGTCTTTCCGGAAATGGCATTTTTACCTGCCACCCGTTGGGCCAGTGACAATTATGCTGGGCTATGTGGTCTTGATAGTAGTCTGCTCCCTATACCGACTCAACCCCAAGGATCTCTTGCAATGGGAAGACATCGGATATCGTGCTGGATTCATTGCCGTTTGCCAACTTCCGCTTATCGTGTTGCTTGCTGGGAAGCGCAATATCGTCGGCTTTCTAACTGGCATTGGCTATGAACGCCTAAATTGGCTTCATCGATGGACGGCAAGGGCCCTTCTCATGACGGTTCTGATACATATGGGATTCTGGATGACGGAGTGGGCTAAATTCGACTATATCATGGTGAAGATAAAAACGGACTCTCTCACCCAGAGAGGTATCGCTGCTGGATCGATTCTTGCATGGCTCGTCGTCTCATCCGCTGCCCCGATTAGAGGCCTCTCGTATGAGATTTTCGTTGTCCAACATGTTATTTCCTGGCTCGGATTCCTGGTTGCCGTGTATTTGCATGTCCCTACCGAAAACCACATCTGGATCTGGCTTCCGCTCGGCTTCTGGGCTTTCGATCGAGTTGCACGCGCAGTGTACCTTTCGTACGTCAACCTGGCCTTATTCCACAAAAATACATCTGGATTTCTGAGCTGCAGAGCCACGTTCGAACCCCTCGATGAAGGCCATACCCGAATCACCATCGCCAATCCGCCTATAACATGGAAAGCAGGCCAGCATATGTTCCTAGCCTGCCATGTCATCGCACCGCTATCTTCTCATCCCTTCACTATCGCCAGTCTCCCCGAAGACGGAAAACTGGAGTTCGTGGTGCGGGCGAAGAAAGGTGCCACTAAGCGCTTCTTCAAGTATGCCGAGAAAGTATATCCAAGTCTTCCAGTCTCAACTGGCAAGGCAAAAGTCGGCAGGTCCGTACTAATAGATGGACCATACGCCCGCATCCGCCCCTTGAGACAATTCGATAGTCTTGTTTTCGTAGCTGGCTCAACCGGAGCTACATTCACAGTCCCATTGATGCGAGACATAATCCAGCAATGGATGGGCACCAGCACTCCCCAGCCCCTCGACGCACCACCCGGTGCCGTCACCCGCAAAATTCGCTTCATCTGGGTCGTCAAGAAGACCTCCTCCATAAGCTGGTTCGCGTCACACCTCGACAAAGCAGTTCAAGACGTAGACGCCCTCCGAAGCCAGGGCCACGATGTCGCCATCGATATCAGCGTCTATGTTACATGCGACGAGACACTCACGAGTGGGAAATCGACCATCGCGGAGGAAGGTCATGATAGCCAGGATATCCCCTCAAGCCGTAGTTCCTCATTCGACGAGAAGGAAATAGCCATGGAAGAAATCGTATCCAGGACATCGACTCCGAAAAACTGCTGCTGCACCCGAGACGTGGATGAGGATGAAATCACAACGCCCTGTACATGCGGCACCGACAACGACAACAAACACAACTCATCGGCCTTGGCTATCTCACGACAGACCCGGATACTGGACGAGAGAATCTCGATCCTGAACGGTCGTCCAAGGATACGGAGGATTATCCGGAAGACGGCTGAGTTGGCGCTGGGCGAGATGGCGGTGGTGGTTTGCGGGCCGCCGGGGATGGTGCAGGGGACGAGGAACGCGGCCGTGGCGGTTAGTGATGAGAGGGCTGTGCATAAGGGGACGGGCGCCCAGGGGATATATGTACATGCTGAGTGCTTTGGCTATGCTTGATGTGGGCTGGACTTGTTATAATGTTCGTGTTTTTGTGGACGGCGTTGGGGTTGAGGTTGGGGTTGGGATTGAAATGAAATTATGAATAGATGAGATATTGTTCTTCGGTCGTAGCCTCATTCATATGGACCGCGGATTAAATAATTAAGAAAGAGACACCTTCCAGAACTTTGTTTACATGCTCTCCCATTCCTAAATCTAAACCACTCAACTTTTAAGCGAGACCAGCAGAGGGAAGCTCGATTTCAATGGAATAAGTTCTTCAAAGTTTAACAGTTCATTTTCATTCTCGGTTATTTCATACATCTTGATTGCACCCAAAAATTAGAATAAAAAAACTCCACTGAGAAGCAGATTACAACTTTGCGGCCGGCGATGAACTTCCAAGGCTAGTAATCTCGTTGTACAAAAGGCTGAAGTTATGTTAGAGCACGTTCGCTGTTAGGAAAGGAGGTACTTACGAGGTCAGGAAATCGGCATAGTCCTCTCCAGTCACCTGCCCGGAGAAGTACTGAGCAGCCAGGTGGAACTTATTTCCCTTGGCGGCTTTGGAAGCGAGTTCATCCGCTTGCTCCTTCAGTAGCTTCAAGGCATACGCCTTATCGACCTTCTTCCCCTCCGCAGTGGGAACCCCGTGTCTCACCCATTGCCATAACTGACTGCGGCTGACTTCGGCGGTAGCAGCGTCTTCCATGAGGTAGTTGATGGGGACGCATCCCACGCCCCGAAGCCAGCCTTCCATATACCCGAGGCCGATGTTCAGATTCTTGCGGATGCCTTCCTCGGTAACCTTGCCTGGGATGTTCATGTTTAGAAGATCGTTTTGCGTGATGTGGACATCTTCGCGTCGGATAAACATCTGATTGGGTGTGGGCATGTACTTGTTGAAGACGTCAGAGGCAATAGATGCCAAGGCAGGGTGGGCAACCCAGGTTCCGTCATGGCCTGCTTTGGCCTCACGAAGTTTGTCCGCGTATACGCCTTCCATCGCCTTGTCGTTTGCAGCTTTGTCATCCTTGATGGGAATCTGGGCTGCCATGCCTCCCATAGCGTGCACTTGTCTTCTGTGGCAAGTTTGGATGAGAAGCTTGACATATGCATCCATGAATGGGACAGTCATGGTGACGGCAGACCGATCCGGAAGAATAAAGTTGGAGTTTTGGCGGAACTTTTTGATCACGCTGAAGATGTAATCCCAGCGCCCGCAGTTCAGCCCGGAACTATGGTCTCGAAGTTCGTAAATGATCTCGTCCATCTCGAATGCGGCAAGGATAGTCTCAATTAGCACGGTGCCTCGGATGGTCCCTCTAGGAATTGCGATGAAGTCTTGGGCTAGGTTGAAGACGTCGTTCCAAAGACGGGCCTCGAGGTGAGATTCCATCTTAGGTAAGTAGAAGTAAGGGCCGGTCCCACGCTGGATGAGCTCCTTGGCGTTGTGGAAAAAGTATAGACCAAAGTCGAACAAACTGCCAGAGATCGGCTCCCCATCGACTGTGAAATGCTTCTCCTCCAAGTGCCAGCCTCGGGGTCGAACAATCAGTGTGGGTAGCACTCGATCGCTTCGTAGCTTGTATTCTTTTGGACCTTGCTTGAAATCCACCTGTCTTCGAATGGCGTCGTAAAGGTTAACTTGCCCATTAATCATGTTATCCCACGTTGGTGCACTCGAATCTGTGTGTCTCCGAGTTAGTAATGGGTCATGTTCGGGGCAACGGAAGTTCTACCTTCAAAATCGGCCATATATGTCCACACATTCGAGTTCAAAGCATTTACAACCATCTTTCGATCGGTTGGTCCTGTGATTTCCACCCTGCGGTCAATCAAGCCCGGCGCAGGCTTTGCCCCCCTCCACGCATCATTCTCTCTGATATGTTTTGTCTCGGGGAGAAAGTCAGGGAGGACTCCCTTGTCGAGCTCGGCTTGTCTAATGACCCGGCGTTGGAGAAGCTCTTTGCGTGTGGCATTGAAGGATCGATGGAGCAGTGCGAGGAACGCAAGAGCATCTTTGGAGAGGATCTTCTTGTTGAAGTCAGTGACGGAGCCCAGGATGTTTACGCCCTGCAGAATAGACTCGGTGGTCGCCATGTCGAGGATCTTGTAGCTTTCGTTAAAGCGTTGGAATGAAGAGGTAACAAGGGAGGGGAGATTTCCGTGCTTGAATGAAGGTGCAAAGAGCAGCTTCGAGGGTGCGTCAGATGGAATGACTGTATTCAAGGAGGGGTTTATGGTAATATAAGGCCGGCAATGGGGGGAAGCTCTCGGTAGGAGCTTCACGCAACGCCACTGTTCGGGTGGAGGGGAAGCCCGTTTTGGTAGCGATCGAGCTTGTGAATGTGGGGAAACCCCAGAAAGACCGACGACATGGCTCGTCTTTTTTGCTGTTTACCGAGCTCGGTTTGATACATAAATCGTATGTCCTTGTAAGTATCGAGAAGCAGACCATTTTATCCGGGGGTTGAGTTGTCTTCTATGATGTTGAGCGATGAAGTCGACTATGACTTGGACTTTGAGTTCTATTCTCGCTACCAGCAAAGACGCATTGTTCGACATGTGTTTATCGAGCATCTCAAGCGAGAACAACAATGAATGAGAACTCCGATATCACTCCGACCACCTCGGCCCCACGCTATTCCGCATCGATCCGACTTGGGGACCAAAGGAAGCGAAGAAACCCGACCGAGGCAAGCTATTCGGGCGAGAGATAAACGAGAGAAAGGTGTAGGGACGTGAAGGCAAGTGCACGTTCTCTCTAATAGCCGGTTCCCCTCCTGTAGGCTCGCGACTCGCTTGTATTACCCTTTTGCTCTCTTGAGCCTCATACACAACCGGAAGAGAGATCTCTATTTGACAACGAGCTCGAGTTGGCCGAGTAAATATAGACTATACCGCTTGGCCTCGCGATAGCCAGCCAAGTCTTGCTTTTACGCACCGGAACGATTAGGAGTCAAAAAAAAACATTAAAATGCTGCATTAGAAACCTAGCCAAAACGGTGCGTATTATGAAAGCATAGAAGAGCTAATAGCAAGGCTCGAGGCTAAGACACATAATCAACATAATCTATTGTCCGACTCCACCCTCAGGGAAATTTGTCGATAGCCGCTTATGCGTTACACTTGCGATGTTGCTTGTTCTGCAGGTTTCCGCTCTTTGAGTATGTCGATACTTAAAATCAAATACTTTCTCTCTTCACTGCACTTGGAGTGACCAATAACTCTGCTCAGCACTTTGTCCTTTTCTCTTTTCTTTTGTCAAGCTTGAGATGGAAATTACCAATTCGTTCCCCTGCCGATGGGAGTGTTGAAATCCCATGGCGGATACCCACTGCCGGGTCGTCTTCCGGAAGCAATATCCGAAAATCCCCGGCCTGTTGTACACAGTCGTGAATGCATCAACTTTCCCAAACTTCATACAAGTGTTTCAATGCCCTTCGCATCTTGCGATCCAGCCCTCCTTTGCATCTTTGATCTTAATCGAGCTTTTTGGCGACTCAATTGCATATTTATCGCTTTCCCCATCCCTTTTGATACACGATGATGATCCGGGCGGCGAGAGCCACCTCCGCGGTGTCAGCTGCTAAGTCAATCACCATCCATCATGCCATTGTTACGTCGCCATTCTCCCCCACCCGCACAACCTCCTCTATTAAATCTCTATATTCCCAAACCTCGAGATCGATACATACGAGCAAATCTTGCACCCGATCCCGAATTGCGCCATTCCGAACCAGCTCGAGCGCTCCCCTCGATCCCCTCGAATCCCGCTACTGCAGACATTTCCACGCAACGGCATACAATATGGCAGAGACGAGGGCGGAGACCGATGCCTTCGGAGAGGTGCAGGTGCCGGCAGACAAATATTGGGGGGCACAAACAGAGAGGTCGTTTGAGAATTTCAAAATCAATCAACCGCAGGATCGAATGCCCCCTCCCATTGTGAAAGCATTCGGTATATTGAAGGGTGCCGCAGCAACGGTGAACATGCGTTTTGGACTTGGTAGGGCTTATGGTTATAAACTAGTAGAAAAATCAGTGCTCATGATGTTAACAGATCCCAAGATTGGTAAAGCCATCCAGCAAGCTGCTGCCGAAGTGGCAGATCTCAAGCTCCTTGATCACTTCCCCCTCGTAGTCTGGCAAACTGGTTCAGGAACGCAGTCAAATATGAATGCCAATGAGGTTATATCGAATCGTGCAATTGAAATCTTGGGCGGGAAGATGGGCAGCAAGAAGCCGGTGCATCCAAATGATCATGTCAACATGAGCGCCTCCTCCAACGATACATTCCCTACTGTTATGCATATTGCCGCTGTGCTGGAAATTGAGCACGAACTCCTCCCCGCGATCAAATCTCTCCGGGCCGCCCTTCAGGTCAAGGTCGACGAATTCGAAGCGAAGAAGATTATCAAAATTGGCCGGACTCATCTTCAGGATGCAACACCCCTAACCCTCGCACAGGAATTCTCTGGCTACGTAGCACAGCTCGATTTTGGCATCAAGCGCGTTGAGTCTTCTCTCCCGGATCTTCGCTTGCTAGCGCAGGGCGGAACCGCTGTCGGGACCGGAATCAACACCTTCAAGGGCTTTGCAGAAGGAATTGCGGAAGAAGTCAGCAAGATGACTGGTATAGAGTTCAAGACTGCTCCGAATAAGTTCGAGGCACTCGCAGCCCATGACGCAATTGTGCAAGCCTCTGGTTCCCTCAACACCCTCGCTTCATCCCTTTTCAAGATTGCCCAAGATATTCGATATCTTGGTTCCGGACCTCGTTGTGGACTCGGTGAATTGGCATTGCCCGAGAACGAGCCTGGAAGCAGTATCATGCCCGGAAAGGTCAACCCAACTCAGTGCGAGGCCTTAACAATGGTTTGTGCTCAAGTGATCGGAAACCATACTGCAACGACAATTGGGGGTATGAACGGTCAATTCGAGCTGAACGTCTTCAAGCCTTTGGTTATTCGAAACCTACTTCACAGCATCCGGATTCTCAGTGATGGAATGAGAAGCTTCGAGGCCCACTTGGTCGTAGGACTAAAGGCAAACGAGGGGAAGATTGCCAGTATTATGAAGGAGTCGTATGTCCAATTCTACTCTTACGCCTCCATTTGAAACTAATGTTCAACAGGCTCATGCTGGTAACCTGTCTAAATCCAAAAATCGGTTACGATATGGCGAGCAAGGTTGCCAAGAACGCACACAAGAAGGGTCTAACTTTGAAGGAATCAGCTATGGAACTCAAGGCGCTGAGTGAAGAGGATTTTGATAGTCTTGTCAAGCCCGAGTTAATGGTTGGGCCAGAAGATTATAGGGCCAAATGAAGAATATAATCAGAAGCAGACCTAAGTATCCAGTTTTTTGGAGATTTATTCTATCGATTAGGATATGGTCATAATAAAACCAAGCTTTTGTACTTCTATAGTGAACATAGATATATAAACCTCCTACCAGTGCTGGTATATGCTCTTCGTGACCTTGTTGCGCTGCTTCCTGTCTCTTGATAATTCGAAGTTTAATCTTATGGGAGGGAGCCGATGATGAGACAAAATTCTAAACTTGAGGACCGAGCTGTGGTAATAATTTGGTAGGGTGTTTAAAAGAATCGTCATTGTAAGAAATGTCATTCGTTTAGTGGGATATAAGAGGGAGGGAAGAAAGGGAAGGTATGAGGTGCACTGCTCGAAGAGATAAAGTGATAAAAAAAGATAACCAAAAATGAAGACAGGGAAAAGGGGGGGAAGTGGGAAAGGGCAATAAAGAAACCAATACCTCTGCTTAGTATGTAAAATTGAGTCAGTCTCCAATCAAAACCACCCCAGTAAACCGGCACGTAGAATTACTCATCGCTTCTAACGTAAGTATATTATTTATCAATTGCTTCTCGACTCAACTCACCACTTAACACTAATTCTAAGCCCAAACCCGCCACTGAATTAAAAACTACCTTATCTTATTCAAGCCCCTATTTCCCCTTCCATCATAGCCACAGTTACTTATCGATATACTTGCCTCCTACTATCTCTCATCTCTACAACGCTATCTATATTAGGCGGATTATATATTTAGCTTGTTTATAACGAGAAAATCATTGGTTGGATACTTACTTGGTTTGGGGGTATGGCTGTATGGTAGTAGGAAGGAGAGTAGGGTTCTTGGTCTCGCGTCGTTTTTGGCTTTTAGATGGGATTCTTGGGGTTGGGTTCTTGGGCTGGGGGTTCAAGGGGTGGATTGGCGGTTTAGGAATGTCTGTTTATAAATATTTACTTGATGTTTTTTACTACGAATGGTTTGCCATGCTATGTATGTTTGTTGATGGAATGGGCGCTGGGTGCTGGGTGAGTGTAGTTAATGAACCAACAATTATAAGGACTAGGTATGACAACTGAGTATCTAAGTGTATTTGGTGAAACTGTCATGCTTTTGAAATAATTATATTTAGATTCGAGATAAATTTTTACTAAAGACAAGGGTATCTAGATTACCTTCGCTGTTTCAGAGTTTACGTTGTGTATCTACTACTAATATATTTCTATCATAAAAAGCATGAATTAGGCCTGATCTAGTCTGTGCCTTTTCTATATAGAAGAATTTGTAATGCACACAACCTCAAGCCCTTCCACATACATTATCAACCACCATATCGAAGAACGTCATCTCGCCTAGCCTATAAAACTCTCCAATCGACTATATATCCGCAACAAGTAATAAACCAAGTCCGAACTCAACCCGTCTACGTCCCTTACTGAAGCTACCTATTTTATGTCACCCTCGTAGCATCAAAGCCATTCACGCAACCACCCTTAAATCTCCGAAACCCACTCCAGCTATCCCGGCTACCACAGCCAACTTATTAACTCTCGCAAATCCACCTCCACGCTCACCTTGGATCCAGAATCAAACCCATGCTCTTTGAATTATTACGCTTATTCATCAACGATCTTCAATCAACCATGAGAGGAAGGAAGACATATTTAACGCTCTCGTCCTGGTACTAAACTAGATAGTTTACTATTCACTTACAAAGATCAAAATTCCCACTCCCATGGGTTGTATAGCGAACTGAGGAGGTTTCGCTTGACTCCATCGTTATGCTTTTTAGCAAAGATCCATTTCGATTACGTACGTGGAGATTGTTAAGTTCTTTCTAGAAATAGGGGGTGAGGAGGTTCTGCGTTGTCGATGTATCAATAGTAAGAATGTGGACTTGTGAATGTTTGATATCGAGATGGGGCGTTTTGATGATTTAGAAGAGAGGGTTTTGTAAGTTTAACATAGCGTCTTCTTCGAAAGGGACGTCGTCGCTGAGATTTGGTTTGATGACGAAGGATGATTTGCTAGGGAGGTAAGAGCTAATCTTTAAAACTTAAAGTACACTGAGCAGTAAAAGTAAAAGTATTTAGAGGCATTCCACCTTTCTTAACATTCACCTCTCTCTAAAAATACTTCAGCATTGAAAAGGAGCTTTGTAGTGAGGAATTCCTATTCCTATTTTACATGCTTAAACTAGATGCGGACTTTCATAACAAGCTAAATGGAAGTAAATGTGTGACCTTGATACGTGGGAAACCAGGAGGAGAGGGGAATATACAAATTAAGCTTTTTGTATAGACTTTGTAAACAGCTAGAAAAGAAGTAGCCTCCTCGTCTACATATGAAAAGAGAGGTATGCAATCTTTACTGATATGTTAAACTTCCTCCTGATTCTCAGCGGTTGGTAGAGATCGAGAATGATATCAGTGAGCTAGTTTAAATAACTCGTCTATGAAACTTGGATTTTGAAGGTAGGATTAAAACCTGATAAATGAAGCGTTCAATGAAGAAACAGGAAGGGGAAAAAAGCGGAAGAAAAGGAGAAATCACTTTTATGCTTTCAAATATAAAATAGCATATTTCAGAGTAAGAGGGCCAGAAACGCCAAGGCAACGCTCTGTGACTATATAGTATTGTGTATATTCTTAAAGGCGCCATTAAAAACAAAACACCAGCTCCCCTAGAAAATGAAACACAAACTCATCAAAACCTTGCCTCGCATAACGCATGACCCATCCTAATAAATCGTCAAAATTGACATCTGAGTACGAATTATTATCAACTTGATAACCAATCCTTCTAACTAAGCAAGTTATAATATATTATAGTATGGTAATCCGAGTTGCGACTCAAGTTTAATTCAGACTATACACCTCGAAAAGGACGTTGCGATTAAGCGAACTTGAAGAAAAAAAGGGATCCAGTGGTTGATCAAGACGAGGTGGGTAAATTTGTAAGATTAGTCTAGAAAGGAAAGGCTATCTGATAGGGAAGTTATCTCAAGTTCTGCTATACGGGTTAAGCTATAGGTTCAGGCTTGGCGGGTGCATTTTGGGAATATATATAAAGTGCGTTTGTGACCATTGTTAAGATTGAAAATGGGAGAGATTATATTCTTCATAGGGATGATTTCTACATCTATGTCACCTTGAATTTCGTGAGAGTGAAATGATCAAGGAAGAGCGTATAGAGACAACCTTAGTTACCTAAATAAAGGCCTTCAATCTGAATATAGAAGGACAAATTTGCAAGGAATCCGACGATGACGTAGGTAATGCACATTAGACTCACAACAAGACACCATCAACCAAGGATCTAGACCTCGCAAATTCCGCAATAAGACAAAGCAAATAGCAAAGCGAACTCCGTCTTAAACCGTAACAAAATAATGCCCATCGATTCCCAAGGTAATTTAGGAGGTACATACATACATACCAACACACAAAAAACAGACGTCCTCACCTCACCCACATACACACTACATTCCAACAAACCCCCCCCTTTAACACCCGCACCAACAAAGTCTCGTATAGATGCCTTCCTCCATCAAAACTAGCACACCAGCACATACCATACCACTCGGCCCTCCACGCGTCCCGAACTATATGAGATTAAACCACTCGCTCTCCAAGCCGCTCCGAATCTCCGAGGGGGAGAGAAAGAGAGCGAGAGAGAAGGGTCAACCTTCCTCTCAACGAAATTAAATATCTCCCAACCACCCCCTTCCTCCAAACAAACAAGCAAACAAGCAATGAGGAACTGAATTTCCCCTAGACCGAGTGAGTGAATGAGTGAGCAAGAACCGAGCGTCAACTAATCAACCAACCAACCAACCCCCCTACCAAACAAAGTTAGCATCAGTTAATCACGCAAGCATACTCCATATCCATCAAACGTCTCGAGCGGACAGAAGTACGTACGTATGCATTTTAGTTAAATTAGTTAATTATTTACCTACCTACCAAACTCTCACCTAACAAACTCTCGCTATCCATCCGGCTATCCAGCCATCCAGCCACCCACTCAGCCATCCAGCCATCCATCCAGCCACCCATCCAGCCACCCACCCATCCAGCCAACCAGCAAGAAACTCTAAACATCACTCACGCCCCTCTCCCCTCTCCCCTCTCCTCGTTCTTAGTCTTTCCCCTCCTAAATAAGTAGAGGTAAGTAGAGGGAGGGATAGAAATATAAAGTCTAGGTGTACATAGATAGACAGAGCAATAAATAAATAAACAGCTAGATAAATAAATCGCTAGATAGATAGATACATACATACCTAGATCGAGCTTAACCTAGATGGCTAGATCAAGCTTAACCATAAAAAGACAGACAGCCAAGTAAATAAACAGTGTTTGCATGAAACCAGTCTAGAGGTGGAGGTGGAAAAAGTGGAAATGGAGTGAGGTGTAAAAATGAGGCGCGAGATGGGGTATGCGGCGTTTACCGCGAGGAATGACGGAATGAATGGATGGATGGATGGATGGATGGTTTCGGTAGTGGTGTCTTGGGTCCCGGTAGGTGGTTTGCGGTATTTTGACATCTTGCTTGTTCTCTAGATTTCTAGCTTAGATTCCAGCTTAGATTCTTAGTTATGCTCTTGCTTGGTTTCTTTCTTAGTTCCTTGCTTAGTTCCGTGCTTAGTTTCTTGTCTTCTTGCGTGTTTGGCTGGCTGGTTGGTTTCTTGCGTAGTGGTTCGGGTAATTGGTTGTTTTCATGTGATAGATAAGAGAGAGGGAGGGAGGGAGAGAAAGTGTAATAGCGAGGTCGTGAGGGAGAGGAGAGGAACGAGCGTGGATAGGACTCGAAAAGAGTCTTCAGCCTTGTGAGCTAGCTAACTAGGTAGCCAACCAGCCAGCCAACTAGCCAACTAGACGGAACAATAAAGCTTGAATGGTGGAGAGGGGTGTGGGGGGTGTGCCTTGGCTTGGCTTGGGTTGTTGGTGGCTTTCCCTATTGGGGATGGGTGGATTTGGTGGAAGGTTTGATTGTTGTGTGGAAGGTTTGATTGTTGTGTGGAAGGTTTGATTGTTGTGTGGAAGGTTTGATTGTTGTGTGGAAGGTTTGATTGTTGTGTGGAAGGTTTGATTGTTGTGTGGAAGGTTTGATTGTTGTGTGGAAGGTTTGGTTGATTGTTGTGTGGGAGGTGAATTGGATTGGATTGGATTGGATTGGTATAATATGGTAGTATGACGAATTCGCATCCAGGGCGGGATATACATACGGTACATATATACCAGCCAGATGCCTGCGGATGCTTTGTTATAGTTTGTTTCAAGACGTGGGAGAGAGCATCACTTCCTACCTAACTAACCAACCAACCAACCAACCTAACTCTCACTACCCGCCCTAATTGCACATTAGATTACATCACATCACATCACATCACATCGCATCACGACAACTCCCCAAAACAGATATATATTTTAGTATGAGATCAAAGACTGGAATTGCACGAGAGCGAGCAGTAATCAATCAAGTCTATACTCCCTATACAAGTAAGTCTTCCCAATCATCCAATCATCCATCCACCCAACCATCAATCCATCCCCGAGACTTCCCCGAACACCACCCACGACAAGCATCCTATCCCAGCTCACTCACTCGGCTAAGCCTCCCCTTTCAGCCCCGACCCATTCATTCATTCAATCAATCAATTAATCAATTAATCAATCAATAAAATCCTTCGACAGGAGACAAAAAAATGCACCTCTCACGCAACCAACAGCAACAACAACAGGGCGAGGTGCTGCTTTTTTCTATTCTGGGGTCTATGCTGCTTATTGGATGTAGTAATCATCTCTTCCCTATCAGACAAGTAAGGCAGTCAAGTTCCAAACACTCACTCACTCACTCACTCAATCAACCCATAGTTTTAAAACCCTTTGTCCTGCCTGCTCTCATCATCATCATCATCATCATCCATGCGTCGCGATGAAAAAAAGCATCCTGAACTCTTGTTCCTGTTCTTCTCCTTCTTACCCCTTATTTCCGAACATTTAACTGACCCTACAAATTCGTATATATCACATCACATCACATGCCTCGTCCCCCCCTCCAGCTATCTATCTATCTATCTATCTGTCTAAGTGGAGAGCAAATCCCTACCTACCTACCTACCTCCTTCTCCACCTCTCTTTTACTTCTATCATAGTCTCAAAGCATGTCTACTAGTTACTTAATCACTCACTCACTCACTCAACCACTCACCGAGTAGCGCATGCGTGCGTGCGTATGGTTAAGGTTTTCGATCCTGACAGGTCCGATTCTCGCTGTATCGCGGGTGGGGAGGTGGGGGTCTCGGTGGGTTTTGGAGTTTCATTCAGGAATTCAGGAGGAGAGGAGCGCGAGAAGGGGCAGAGTCGATTCCGCTTCGGGCCGAGGTTGAGTTTAGATGTTGAGTTTAGATGTTGATGTTGATGTCGATGGGGATGGTGAAGTCGTGTCGTCTACGGAGTAGGTAGGTAGATGATGAATGACTACGAGCTAGAATAGAGAGAGGAGTGAACTGGACCCGATTGCATCATAGCCGTGAAAAGAAACTTTGCTCTAGAGACGTCTTTGTGCATAGGAAGGGAAAGGAACTGTTGATACATTCATGGTATTGCCTGCGATAAGGCCTTCCTTAGGGCGAGGAAGTGCTGCTTGCGGCGAACGAGAGCATCATCCATCCTCGATGGCCGGGTCGACTTTCGGGTCGATACGGGCGATGCCGAGTCGAGCAGATGGGATGCGCGCGCTAGACTTTTACCAAGACTCTAATCCTGCTCTGTATGCTCTGACGTGCTGTTGATGTGAATATCGGGAGGTATTCGAAATGTGCTGGCGTCTCGGTCTCGTGGGAGATTGGAGGTGATTCGCGTGAGCCTTTCTGGCTGCTTTGGGAGGAGGTTTCACGGTCGGTGCGTGGTGGCGGTTCGTGTCTGCGGAAGGATCTGGTTAGAGACTTAGACATTTGTAAGGAAGGCGTTGATGGCATGGCGAGTCTTACACTCCTATAACGATGTCCTAACGGCTGCTACTGGAATGGCTGGAGGGAGCTTGACTCTTCTTGGGTGTCTTGAAACCACCATGTTTCTGTGCAAGTGGGGCGGGCTCCTCGTACGTGTAGTTTGGGGATGGAGGATATTGTAAAAGTTGGGGCGTCATTACTCATCGTCTCAGTGTTAGGAATGGAGGGTGGTTGCTAAGTGAACATTCTTATCACAGGCATCAACCTAGGGAGAAGCTTAGGCATCGAGGCGCCTGAAGGATACAGAAGTAGACATCGATACGAGGAGGATGTTGATCTACGGAGAGTATTCTAGCCGACGTCGAGACGATGAATTCCGGGAAGGATAGACGGTATAGCATAGACCAAGGCTAGAGGGCACGCCTCAATGAGCAATCTAGCTGGATCGGCCTTCTTTCTCTGCTTTTAGACATTCAAATTTAGAAGTGTCGTTTGAGAGTATGTACCGTGAGCGCATTTCAAACCCAACTACTGCACCCGCATGGCCGAATTCTTTATTCCTGTGTCTAAAACGAGGAACGCGTCTTTTATTTGGGCCTAGTGGGAAGAGGCAAGCGGCAAGAATTGGACTTGGTGAGAGCATTTGTCTCGGTTCTTCTTCGAGTAGGACTGGCACAGGATTGTGTTGGGGCAGCCTCGATCCAAAGGGCCGTGGTTGGTGTTCTCCAACTGGAAAAGAAATGTGCGCTATTGCTCGATCGGGAGCGAACAGAGAAGATAAGAGCATAGTTGTTTTTCTGTGAAGCTTCACGCATTATTGTAAGACCGTGATACAAGCTCGTTTTCGAGCGGCCGGAAAAAGCAAGAGGCTATCCCCTCACTTGCTCCCTTGGCAGGAAATTACGCGTGGTGATCTATCAAATTACATGCGTGAAACTATTTCTTCTCGATACTAAAAACTCTTGTTTCGACAAGTTTCTCCTAGAGGCGCCAATAACAATGATCCCTCCATCGACTTGTCGAAGATAGGGGAGGTCAGACCCGACAGCTTACTTGGTGTTAGTGGCGAAGACGGTTACACAAGCGTGGCAAATGTCGAGGTGAACACACTCCCTAGATTCAACAAAGTGCCTGCATATGCGACGTGATGAATGTGGATGTGATACCCAAAAAGCAGGAGATGAAGATTGGGAATTCTCGTTGGCTCCCAAAGCGGAATGTCTTTCCTCTGCGGCAGGGGATGGCTGCTATGGAAGCGTCTTCTCCGTAATAGATGGTGTAGAAAGGCATGCCTAGGAAAAATCAACAAACGCTTTGTTCACCTACGATCTGGAGGGCAATAATAGATGGGACCTATCTAATTTGGCAGTTGCAGCGGACTCCTCGTTTCTTGTCAAATAGGATAGCCTGTCTGTCTTATTGATTAGGTAGGCCCCAGTCGTCTCCTCGACCCAGCCTCCATCTCCCAACAAAGACAAAGAGAAAGACTAACTTGGTGATGACTGACTACCTGACCTTCTCGAGACCCACCTCGAGCTGCTTGCTATGCCGCCTCTGCAGTGCAAATAAGACGGGGGTCGCTGACCCTGCCTTAGGGTCCCTCCTCGATCAGGGTGATTTGCTACAGCTGTCAACCAGGTCTTGTGATACCAACCGTGGGCCGGAGAGCGAAACTGGTGCTATTGATAGAACACGCAATTTCCTGTGCCGGTGAGAAACGACCTGGCCCCCGTCTATCAGATTATTCGATGAGAGTTTCTCCGCAAAGTGTTCGATGGGATTTAGGCGAGCCTCGGTATGTCTCGCATCTTGTGATAGATAGCACGACTCTGCCCCGAACAGCAGATGCTGAGGGGAGATGGGCAGATTCTCCAACCCCAGATATTGGAATCAAGAAATCAAGCTTCGAGTGCGAATCCAAGACACATCGAAAGGTGTCAAAAGGTTCAACCCCGGGGGCGTCTGGTCCCAGCGCGGGGATGTTGTGCGGTTGCCTGGGTGTAAAGGGGGGCATTGGCCCCGTCGACGTGCATTCAGCGGATAAGGTGGCGTCCTAATGGCTATGTTTGGCGTGGGAAGGGCCAGCCACGGTGACGCCGCTGCTGGGTGAGCTCGTGGGAGTGGGAAGACGTTGTGCAAGGCCGGAGGAGGACAGTGCTCTGCACTCGGTAGCACGGCGACCTCCTCAGATTATGCGGTAGGCCGTGTGTGCGAGTGCCATCTCGACTTGGGACTCGGTGGCCGCGCACGTTTGGCAGTCGAGGGTGCTTCGGTGCCCCGGTGGAGGTGTACAGGGCGTCACCCAGAGTCGATGGGAACCACGTCCCCGGGTGTTCTATTCTTATCCACGCGAGATGTGCTGGTGCTGGGGTTTCTCCGCATGGTGGACCACCGTGTTTCCTCTAGGACCGCTGGTGCATGTGTCGTGTCGAAAGGGGCCATTCCGAGCACGCAGATGGCTGAAATCTTAACTGAATCAAGGTTTGGTGGATGCATCGATATCTCACGCCGACGGGGCCCGCAGAAGCCAATAAATGCGCCTCGAGGGGACCGGTACAGGGCAGGATGCACACGCCGCCGGGTGGGGACCAGGAGGGAGGGGGGAAGAGGAGATGGGATGATGGGGGAGATGGGATGAGATGGGATGGGATGGGATGAAGGGTTCAGGCGGAGAAGGTGGCTGGCCTTCCCGACCATGCGGCTCTGTTGTGAAAAGAGGCAGCTTTCCAGCGCGACGGATGGATGGTTGACTGCCACGAGCTCCTCCTGCTTGTCACAATTCGGGGAGGTGTTCACGAAGCGCCAGCCACGCTCGTTTGGGTGCATGCTCGTGCGTTCTTCAACGATAAGAGCGAGAGAGAGGGGAAGGGGGAGCAGATGGATGGGGTGAAGGGCTTCTAGAAGACGGCCGCTTCGAAGTCCCACCGCTCTCTACGCTGTGCCGTTGGGCTCGCTCTCGTCCCCAGGCCAAACTACGTACAGTACAGGCGTCTGTCGATGAACTCGAGCTCGCACGACGGACGGGAATCGAAGCCCGGATGAGACAGAGAGATACCACCACCCACTACCCGGAAAGCTGGATATCGGAAGTCCAGCCGAGCGCCGAAAAATGTCACGCAAAGGAGTGGGCGAGAGAGGATCGGGTGGTCTTGGTCGATGGAGTGAGGAAATGCATATAATATCAGCAGTCACGGTTCATCTCTGAATCCTCAGCTCGCCAGAGGATGGAGGACTGTATAGTCGAGCAGAGCAGAGCAGAGCCGAGCCGAGCAAGGTAAAGTCGAGTAAATCAAAGAAAGCGAAGCAAAGTGAAGGTAAAGTCGAGTAAATCAAAGAAAGCAAAGCAAAGTGCCCCCTCCCGTACCTATTTCCCGCTCTGTCCAGCCTTCCCCAGCCCGCCCCCGGTTTTCTTGTCAATTCCCAGGTGAAGATTTCTCTCTCCCGCAGGGTAGCCGGATCGAGGCGGGTGGAGCCGATGGATGCGATTTGTACAAGTGATTGCTCATATCTGTTTCCCCTTCGACCCCTTCGAGCCGGAGCTGAACGTCCGCCAGCGGGATTCTCCCACGTCGGCTTCCCTCTTGCGAATGAGAGCGACCATCGGGACTCGGGAGACTGGTCCGCCTGCTGCTGCCGAGGACGAGAGCTGGGAGGTCCTATCGTCTCAGCAGCGGTCTGGAGGGGCAAGGACCGGGACCGGGACCGGGGGAATGCAAAGGGGAATGTCGTCTTGATTGGAAGCAGGAGAAGAGAAAAGAGAAGAGGACAACGGCGTCGAGAGAGGTCCGGTGCGAGCAAGCCCATGAACATGATCCTGTACGTCCGTAAGTCGTCGAGCGTGGCAGAAATAAGGTAGGGCGATCGATCCCATTTCCGGCTGTGTCGGCCTTGGCGGGGACATGAGCATTCCGGCAGGGGGGGGGGATTACCAGGTACTGTATATACGAAGTATGGTATATACAAAGTACGGTATATACAAAGTACGGTATATACAAAGTACTCACGGTACTGTATACCGAGGTATACAAAGTACGGAGGCCCTCTCCCCCCCTTCATTTTTCGCCATCTCGTTTGTCCTTCTCCCGCCCCCTCACCCTCACCCTCTCCTCTCTCCAGATAACAAGTTGTCCGTCGGCGTGCCTGCTCCACCTTCGAGATCTTCCTCGATCATGATCTCCATTTTAAACTCGGGAGGGGCACATTTGGGGACCGGGCCAGGATCATTCTTCGCCCGTAACCCGGTCGTGTCGCCATCGCATGAATGAATGGCCACATCTAGACCGGTGTGTCTCTGGTCGCTCGCCCTGCTACGCTCGGTTGGGAGATGTTTAACGACGCCGGTTTCGACGACGGCGGGAGCGGATTCGATATCCGACCCTGATACTGGTAGGCACCGTATGTCTTTCCTTGGCTTCCCCATCGCTGCCGTTTCTTTTACTTAATATCCTCTGCAGGGCACATGGGAATGTGCCATGGATTGATCCACGCTGTCCGAGATCGATGAATGGTCCCGTGCAGCGGCTGATCTCGAGACGCGTCGGTCCTGTCCTGCTGGGAAAGGATGGCGACGGAGGAAGTCGATCGAGAGAGGGATGAGGTCTTCGTACGTATGGAACTTTGCAATACCGCGTATCACAATCGCAACATCGTCCCCCCCGCCCGTCATGATGCGAACACCGCCGCGAGGATTACGAGAGCCCGGGTCGACCGATCCCGTCCCGAGAACTTCTCCAAACGCGGGCCGTGACTGCTTCGCGTACCGAGGCCTCTCCTTCCGGCAGCCGTCTGGTCTTCCCGGCCCCGAGTCCAGTCAGCAAGATCACAGGAGTATGTCGAGCGCGAGAAGAGCCGGACAACTTTCAGCCCGACATTGCGCGCGTCGTTCCAACTCTCGACCACTGTCCGCGCGATACTTTCCTCGTCAACGACCTCACCGAGAAACTGGTAATCCATCGCATCCCCGACCGACTCGACTGACATGTGGACAAGCACCACGCGAATCACTACGCGCACCCGCTCTCGGTTCCCGGCAAATCAGACAGACGGATGGACAGCAAGAGTTCAAAGCTCCTCCAGCTCGGCGACTACGAATG